>JAPYZE010001061.1:0-47740 GCA_030522805.1 Leptomastidea abnormis
ATATATATATATATATATATATATATATATATATTCGTACGCGTTTTGTTTCGATTGTATTTAGGATAACACGTATACTATATAGTTCGTGAGGAGCGATGACATTGGCTTGGGTCCGAAATAGATAATAGAATGTATGTGTATGTATGTATGTTATGAATGTCTGTTTCTGTTCTGGCTATACGCTTGTCTTCATTTCTCTCTTTCTCTTTAACGTTTAAATGTCCCGAATATGAATTTTAGACTAAAATAGTTTTTTTTTTTTTTAGACTAAAATAGTAGTAGTAGTAGTAGTAGTAGTAGTTTTATAGGTGTGAGATACATATACGAAGAAAGAGAAATGGCTGAATATTTAGGAAGGCGCAGCTCTTTCGAGGAATGATCTCATTATTGATACTTCTCAGCTCTTACCTAACATCTTTCTCTATATAACGTATGTGTATTTCAAACTATAAAATTATATTAAAGTGTGCTTTTAGTATACTAAAAATTTTTTTTTAATTTTATTACAATTTATTTTTATTAAAAGATTTTTATAAAAGACAATTGATGCACATTATATATATATATATTTTAATTAAACAATTTGAAAAATAAAAATTTTAATTTATTCTTGCAAATTAAATATAAATTAAATATATTGTCATTAGAAGTGCAATTAGTCATATTAACTATCAACACCTCTCCCATTACTATAAAATAAAATTCAAAAAAATTTTTTTAATTAAAAAAAAATTAACAAAATTTTAACGAATATTAAATTATTAATTTATACCAATACCGCACACACATACACACCTAATTTATTCAACGCTCTATATATTATACAAAAATAAACTTCACACACACATAAACACACATAACTCATATAAAATTCAAGCTTCATAAAACAAAAACTCAAGCATCGTGGAAAATAGCATATATATTATATTATAAGCTATCACTATATACAAAGTGAAAGATAAAATATTCCATGGTATAATTGATAATATAACCAAGAATTACACAATAACGAATGGTCATTAATTACAAAACGGAGTAACGATTGCGCGCAGGCGTTGGCGCGAAAAGATAGCGGCTACGGGTTTTTTAACGCACTTGAATGCGAAACGGGTGGGGGGGGGGGGTAAGAGAAGAGAAGGGAAAGGAGGAGTAATCGCAGAAGATCAAGACTTCAAGCCATGCGCAGCAACAGCAACAGCTTACCCACACACGCATATATACAAACTTTCGTTCTCTCTCTATCTTAAGTAAGTATATATAAGAAGCTTCCCTACCATCTCGCCATTTGCCGAGTATAGCCTCGCGCTTCTCGCGCACGTCCTTGAACTTGGCCGGGCCCCTGGGCCTCTTTACTCGCGCTTCCGCGCCCAAGGACATAATATATCTCGTATCCTTCTTATTATAGTCTTCTCCTTATTCTTTCTCTCTCTTTCTTTTTTTTTTCTATTTTTTTTTTACCGTTCTTATTAGATTAATCAGAAGATTTTTATTATTCTTCAGAGACGGTCAGAGATGACCGGCTACGTTGGGTTACCCGTTGTTTAGTACCATCTGGTTCGGTCAAAGTACTTCGAACAATTTACTAATACAGCTGAGATGGTTTTTAATATCTTGACTGTCTTATTTTAAAATATATCCTCTTTAGTTCAATTGTTACATGGTATTAAAGTGAAATGAAATTTCACTTGTGATATTTTAATGAGCTTGCGAAATTAGATGGTCCAGTAAAAGATCTAATCAAGTTAATACAACTTTACTTGACACCTACACCATAAGTTTACGTCGTTTTTATACACTTCCTTAAATACTAAATCCGTTAATTTTTATATATGACATAAAGTTTATATTGTATCGCAATTGATAAATTTACAAAATTAACTCAAATCTTACTCTTTTTTTTTCTCGTCATAAAAATAAAAGAAATATAACACACAAAATCCTTAATATTTATATTGTAACAATAAATCTACGCATATATCACAGTGACAAGAGAAATTTCGTGTGTGTGTGTCTATACGTCATATCCGACGTGTTACACAAGCAAAAACTTGAATTTAACTCGTCTCACCGTAATAGTCGTAGACCGTTCCATATTTTTCCCGTAAAAATATATATATAAATTCGTATATTATACCGTCCGTATGTTCACCCCTCAAAAACTAACTTTAGCAAAGTTCAAAAGTAGAGACTCTTGCTTTTAAATACACAGACAAACACACACACACACACACACACTGCAACCGAATACTCCTATTTTCTTTATAGCTTCTGCTCTGAGCTACTTTTTCCCTTTCTGTCTATTACATTTTTTTTCTCTTTTCCCCGTCTTTGCAGTTAGCACCAAAGATAATAATCTACACTTATCCTCAAAAACTGTTCAAATCAAAAACGTCAAACTTTTCCCATAAAAAAAAAATAGAAAATCTTATTTCTTCTCCCTTTTTTCACTACATCTTATTCCCTCATTTTTTATTTATTCTTTCAACTGTTTAAATTTTTTAAAGAAGTAAGAGAGAAAGAAAGCTCCCTTCGCGACGGCTACTGATGCGCGACTATAGGAGGAGCAAGACATACAAGTTTTCGCGAGAACGTAAGCAGCAGCTGCACCAGATCTCTCTCTCTCTCTCTCTCTCTCCCTCTCTCTTTCTCTCCCTCACTTATAAATTCGCGGCTTGCCAAAATAGACAGACATCGTCGCCGTATAGTAGTTAGTTGTCTTCTTCTTCTTTTCTTACGGTCCACTACTATACTTACGGTAACTTGGATTAAAGCCAGACTTTACTCGCACCTATAGACGTCAACGAGAACGACGACGACGAGGAGGGATTCTATATAGTAATGTTCGTAGAAGTGCATATACTATAAAGTCTATAGTTATATATCTATATGCTTTGACTTTTTGGGGTGTGATGTTGATTTAACTAACGTATTTCGCGGTATATTTCCGGATGATGGAACTAGAAACTCTTGAGGGTATATAAAAGAGAGATGCTTTAACGTCTAACTTACTTTCGCCTCTCTTAAAGCTGTATAGGTATATAATAACGAGTTGATTTTGTTACTGTGAAAGATGGAAAAGAGGATGCTGTGAAAAGATTGCATATATACCTACTTCGCATAACGTTTTGAAAATTAAAAAAAAAATATTTAATACTTGCTCTTTTAGTTGTAAAAGTATTGACTATTTTGTTAAATATTGATCAATTTTGTCAATTTTAGGTAAGATATAAATGTACAATGGAAAATTTGTATAAATAATAAAAAAAAATTACCTAACAATAACCTCTATATAAAAAAAAAAAATATTTCTTCAAGTATATTATTTGCAATTTAATGTAAAATTAATTATAAAAGTCATTTTCGTCAAGCCAAACTAAACATTAAAATCGATCGATTAATGATAAACATTATAATATCACAGAATAAAGCTACAACTGTATATTAATCAAATTATAACAAGTAAATAAAGCAAGTTATAATAATAAAAGCAAGAAATTAAGTAAGAGTAGTATGAGTATAACGCTATAATATAAAATCGAGATCAAGCTTACAATCTTTGCGGATGGTTTAGCGCACGGAATCAGGAAGTGCTTAGTTATTATCGGTATATAGCGTTCATATCTCACACGCCCTCCATTATACTTTCCTTTCTTTTCATTTTTTTAATCGCTTCATTGATCTTTTCAAGGCGTTAAGGTTACTTGTAAGATGTAATGAAGAGGTTTGATGGGATTCTATTTCAATAATGGATTTATTAATGCGAAGTCCAGAATGCGATTGATCTATTTTATAGAGAATTCGAAAATGAAAAAAAAATTATATCTACCAAAATCAAATGAAAGAATACAAAATTATTAATGATCCCATAAGAAGATAAGCATTTACGTATATTAGAAATAATATAAATATGTCTTTATATATATTATTTTGGACCAACGATATACATACTTATACTTATAACATAAAATTTTAATTGTTCATATTAATAGTGTTAATTTACAACGGAGAGTGTCAGAGCTATTGTCAGAAGTTATTATAATAACGATCATATACGCTGCTCACACCAGACCCATAAGCATAACATTGCGCAAATTGTTACGTAACTCTATATACGTTTGCCTTAGCTTGACGCACATAGAGTTGAAGAGCACGTGAGACTCTTCTCTCTCTTTCTCTCTCTCTCTGTGTTTTATGTGTCAATTAGAAAGGTTGTGAAGTGAGCAAACGTATAAGTATAAACGAATTGGATGATGCGAAACTGGTACATGAGTTATAGATATTAGTTATAATACGTTTGATTGAGAAGTTTAGAGTGTGAGATAGGCAATTTTGGGCTTTTGAAAGATTATTATGGGTAGATTTGAATGAGGTATAGATTGTTTATCATGAGCATATTAATATAGGGCTTGGGTTTCGTTTGGTCAAGTTTTTTTTTAAGAGGGGATTATAAAAGAGAGAACCCGAAAAAAATAAAATCCTGTTTACTCTGATTTTGATTGGCTTATGCAAAAAAAACTGCAAAAATTCTAAATTTTTTCAATTGAGCTTAAATTATATACTTTTCTTTGTTTAAAATGTAAAAATAACTTAAAAATAATTTTTATCACACTCAAAGATGCTGTACCATCTAAAATCTGTATAATACTGGTCAATCAAAGTTTTTAAAATTTTTAAATTTCTTAAATTATGATTAAATACATCTCACAGTTTAAAATGCAATAATAACTTGGATTTTAATATTGTTGTTAATATTTTAAATTCTGTCAATAAATAAAAAGATTAAAAAAAAATTAAATGATTATAATAATACAGTTCAATAATTACAGTAACATTGTAATATTAAATGTATAAAAAATAATCTGTAATTTTCACTATTAAAAAATATAAAACCAAACACGTAACACGTAACAACCATTCAATAAAAATATTCCTTAAATAATTTATAAATAATATCATAAATCGCGATATCATGTAATACACACCAGCGAAAAAAGTATCTTTCACGCGTTATTTAAAAAAGTACGTATATAGTCATACACTTATATATAAAGACGAATTCGAAGTAAAAGAACAAGGCAAATTTACGAATGTACATACACACACATCAAAGAATTCCGCTTAACTAAAGCACATTTATATCTACAACAGGACCCAGAGAGAGAGTGAGAGAAAGAAGAACTTGCTCCTCTAAAGGTATAGACATATATTAAAACGTATCCGATGAAATATATATATATGTATATATAATATAAGGTGGGTAGGTAGAGAAAAGAGAGCCAGCAAGAAAGCACTCGGCTACAAGGAAATAACGATAACGATGATGATAATGATGATTGCTGCGTACACGTAGGTATATATATAGGGACGAGAGGGGAAGGTGAAGAGATGATGTACATTTTCCCGTAGAAGTCCCTCATTCCCTTCGCCCCCCTTCTTGCTTCACAGCCCGCCGGCAAAGAATGATGATGATGACGCGAAGGAATTGGTAAAAAGAAAAAAGAAAAAAATGAGACATACATATATAGGTATATATATATATATAGGATCGCTCGCTCGCTCGGTCGTTGGGTGCTTATAGCAAGAGAAAGAACAGCTCGCTCGCTCGCTGCTTCTCGAACGATATAATGATGATGATGATGATGACGATGATGACGATAATGATAATGATGATGATGATGACGACCATCAGATCCTCTCGTATAGGGGATATATACGTATGTATGAGAAAGAGCATTATGCTTTCAGACTAACATCAAGGGTGATGAGGGGCATGGGGGAGATGGGGAGAAGAAGTAATCATCATTTGGCCTCTTCCTTCTATAGATATATAGCTCTATATAGCTGCTCGACAACAGCGGCCAATGGGAAAACGTTATGGGGTCTAAGTGTGTGTGTATGTGCTGCTCTTCACTTATATATATACACGCAGGTGTGTCTGGGTTTGTATATAAAACTCTTGGACTACCAACGATCACGAGCCAGTATCTTCTTGTTCGTTGATCCTGTACGTACGTACGTTTTGAGTCTTTTGAAAAGTTTGTATCTGTGCGAATATTTATAACTGGATTTTGAATTCAAGTGATTTGTTGATTCTGATTGAATTTGCAAAAAAATTTGAATGATATAAAAGCGCGCGCTTTTCGCGAAGTTGCGGAAGCCACGCAGTGCGGTTTAAACCGCGCATGCGCGAGTATTGACGGAGTACGGAGTGAGATATATAACTAATTGAACGAAGCAAGTGTATATCGTGAGAGATAAGATTTGATACTTTACTTGCTTGAAAGAGATATTAAATAGACTTTTGTGGATAAGGATGTGGTTCTGTTGAGGATTGATTTGGTTTATAGTCTTTGTGTATAATTAGGTAAGATTTATTTTTGAATTTTGTTTAAGATATTATTTTTAAGGAAAAAGGTAAATGTTGAAAGTAAAAGCATCGAAACTAATGTTGACAGTAATGGAAATATATGAAAATTTAAAAATTCTTTAAATAATTTGTGGTATAAGATAAGAAAGTCTCGACTTCGGAACAAAATCAAGGTCGCTTTATCAATTCGCGAGTTCATGTGTGAAGCGTATTCGTTAAAAAAAAAAAATCGCGATTGCGATAAGAAAAAGAAGCTTGACATTTTTGATACATAATTGTACTTCGTTATTTATAAAGCTTTATAAAAAAGCTGCATATACAATTTCCTGATTATTATATTCTTTTTATTATTTTTTTTAAGCATGAGAAAAAGTAAGAAATAAAATTTATTTTTTTTTTTTTTGGAGAACGTATTTGTATTATTTTAAATATTGTCTTTTTATTCGATATGAAAAAATTAACTTTTTTATTTAAATTATTCGACACTCATCATTCACTTTTAAATAATACTTTTATTTTCATGTATAGGTAATTACCAAAACTAACATTAGATAAATTCTTAAATAAAATTAGTCCTATCAAAACAAATCGATTATTCACTAATTAGTCCTACTACATATATGTCACCCATTTGATTGAACCAAGTTAAGTTGTTTTCTTATAATAAATGCGTAATCATAGAAAAGAGAATATCGATCCTTCTTAAACTTGCGCGCATAGATAAAATTTTTGGTAATTTGTAAGAAGTCACAAATATAAAATATTCTTACAAGTAAATAAATAATAATAAAAAAATTTCTTATAAAATTTTATGTAATACATCCACAATAAATTGTTAATATTTACCTGTGATGGTCTCAGCGTCGCGGAAAGTTCTAACGGGCAAATTGATTCTCGATTTGGCGAGTTTGAGCGCCTGCAAAGTAGCCCTGGTCGAGGGTGAAACCTTTACGGAGGCGGTCGGCGAGGCTTCGGGTCGCTTCGGACCCACATCTTCCACGGCGGCCAGTTTGGACTCAGCTTTGGCGACGAGGGAGATCGCCTCACCTTTCTACATGTTTAATAGGTAACATGAAAAAAAAAAACATAATACGTGTTACATTGTTAACTTGATCTTGGTAATTTTTTTTTTTATTTTTTTTATGACACTTATATTTACATGTTTATATATACGGAAATATAGAATTTAAATAAATCTATTGTTACAACTTTTTTTGCGTGAATTGAAAAAAAAATTCAAGAGAGTGTTGCATAAGCGAAAGTCAAAGGGGGGTCGAATATTATATTTCAAAAGTGTTGATTCTCTCATAATTATATATCGATATGCGTACTAAAAGTTTATTTCTTATAATATATTTAAAAAAATTTTATTTAAAACATAAATTTTGTTTAAAAAAAAAATAATTAAATAAATAAACAACGTAGTTAAAAATAAATATTTTACAAAAATCATAATTGAAATATACTTTCAACATTAATAAATCACATGTAACTCTAAAATAATAATAAAAAAAAAAAAATATTGCGACACTATGAAAATCAATTTAATTTTCAAAACTATATAAATCCCAAACTTTGCACACACAGCAACCAAAATTCATATCAAAATAATTCGCCATAATAAACAAAGGTATAGGTATATATAAACTACCCGGAGTATATCCGTTACAACACGTCAATCTGCATTATCAAGGAAACGTTAACTATATAACACACAACACTTACCCTCACATCGAGCTTCATTTATAAACTAATATGCGCCGGCGCAGGCAAAAATTCAGCCTATACAATATACTACACACGTACAATCTAAACACCAAGTTCCTAATAATAATCCCCTAATATACTTGTCAGCGCACAGTATAATATACACTCATATCCTATAATAACAAAATTTTTCGACTTAAAAATATAGCAGTAGCAGCAACAGCAGCAGCAGCAGTAGTAAACTGTCTCTTATTATCTAATTGTAAGTACAGACCCACACAATATCACACGTGCTAAAAGAACCTCGGTAAAACCGGAACTGATCACTCTCGCGAGCAGAAGCAAGGAAGCCTCTAAGTATATGCGCTAGTAAACATTGGCTGCTGCAGTTCTATATATCCTCGAGTCGCTAACGTAACTTATATACTATACACACACCTATACCTTATATATTATATCTGCTTATAATGTGTACTTCTATGTGCGCGCGCGCGCGCCAAACCGGCCGGCTTACGTAACGAATACTGTACCTACTCTACTACTTTCAAATCACCCCCCCTTAAAATACGTAATATGTTAACCACCCCCGAAGTATTTTTTAGTTTTTTGTTTGGTTGTAAGGTATGGGTGATAGGGAGAACGATGAAATTTTTTTTTTAAATTTTAAATTTAGTGGATTTTATTGTTATGTTGATAGAATTTTGTAAATTTGAATTTTCAATTTTCTAGAGGGAGAATAGATTGATTGTGCTGCACGTGCGTCTTTGGGTTATGTACTCAGAAATATAATTTTTAATTATCGCGGGGATTGTTGGAGAGTAATGTTGTATACTTATAATCGATATCAGCTGGGAAATATATTATCAGTCAATATTGTTCTGAAGAGTTAATGGAAAATTATCGTGAGATTTCAAATTGATCGATAATACATTTTACAGAGAAATATACGAATGTGTGTGATTTTGCTAATTTTAAAGATATAAAAAGCTGCGGGTATTCGCTTGTAATTGGAATGTTTATAAGATTTTTGTTGATCGGTTTTTGGTACTCTCGTTTTTCGGCTTTTATATGAGAATCAATTATTATTATTTTTTTGTTTAAGATAATTTTTGACCAATTAATTAAATATTTATTTTAATTTGTTTGTAATAAGGGAAATATTTGGTCTGGTATATTAAAGTAAATGATATTAAGAATTTCTGCATAATAGATGTATATGAATCAACTTCATTATTTACATATTTAATATTGTTCTTTTATAGCAAACAATTAAATCGAAATTTTTACATACAATTAACTTGTTATTCTTGTTATTATTATTTCTACTGAATTATGCGATTTTATAAACCTTGTAAAATATTTTTTAAATATACAAATTAAGAAAATAAATTAAATACAAGTAAAAAAATTTAGCAAAAATAATATCATAATCGAATAATTTTGTAAACGTATCAAGTTAATTGATTCTTTTTTTGAGCCAAAATCACCAATACTTCACTAACAAAATTCCTTTATATACAATGTTATCATCACAATCACAATCACAATAGCCATTACCATCACCTTAACCATCACCATTATTATCACCAACACCAAAAACCCTCAAAATTGAACCATAATTTCGCAGCTCTTAAACTTACACGCGCCACTGCTAAAGCATCAAATATTCTATAATAAAGAAAACACACCGCGCCAGCGCTTGCAATGCCGGTCAGCATCACCATAATTAAATCCTGTAGATATTATATCCGTAGCGTGTGTGTGTGTATATTTATGTGCGATCCACAAGTCAACACCTTGGAAAAAACTCGAAACACGCTTGGCGGCAAATCAGAAAAAACGGTCCATCGTGCAAAAAAAAAAAATAACAGAGAGCCGGTGAGAGAGAATCCGCGTGGTGTATGTACAAAAAATTTAACAGCAGTAGCAATCCGGGCGATGACATCAGCGTTATATTCCTATTGCCTTTTACATTGCAGGAGAGTCAAGATGGTATATAGTAACCTCATCTCTCCAAGAAATGTAAAATAAGTCGATAAAGATAATTAAAATGTATATAAATTTATATTATTTTTTCTCTCTCTCTCTTTCACTCTTTCTCTTTTAACGTGCGTCCGATGCGACTGCTACGATTTCCACGCGTCGACTATTTACACATACGCAGAGCAACGCACAGTAGGCGATAATTATATTCCTCTTCCTCTTCTCTATATAGCTCCTATATTATAGTCTTCCTCTTTTTCTTTCTCTCTTTCTCTTTCTTGATTCTATAAACTCGGCTGCTGTCATTCCCGTTGCAGACGGATTTCCCTATACACCCAAGTTTCATATAACACGTCTCTCTCTCTCTCTCTTTTTCGTTCGTGCCGTTACTCTTTATATTTTTCTTAAACACCCCTTTTTGACCCCCTCCCTTACCTTCTACTACCTTTTTCCCTAATATATGCTGGATGGGATATATTATGTACCTGATGTGAGGAGTAAGAGACATGATGGTTATTATTGGGTTACTGAAGGTCTTCTTAAGAGGATTATTGTTTTCTTAGCCGAAATTCAATTTTAAATTTTGAAGAGACAAATTTTAACGGAAACTTCAATTTGTTTTCGATGTGTGTATGTGTGTGATACTTGACGTGAATATTTAAAGTGAACGATTTTAAATTTGCTTGGTTTGAGTATATCCTATAGTGGCGTCAATTTTATTGTGAATTTTGAATTAGTACGGCTATATTTGCGATCTTTAAATTTTTTTAAATAATTCAAACGAAATGTTTATTTTTATTCAAAATAAGTTACATTTTCGTAATTCTTATTTTAGAATGATATTTTTCAAATCAAAATTCATTTTTTTTCCACATTTGAATGTCTTATCTAAAGTGTAGGAATAAGAAATAATTGATGTATCATGATCTGTAGATTATATTGGCGATTAGCAGTAACTTTAATAAAGCACTTGAAGTAGACATTGTCCGATTAATATAATACTTATATACTCATCAATGATTTGCTTCTAAGAATAATTTGTTACGTATATACCTTCTACTTATTAATTTTTTTTTCCGATTTATTGCAAATAGGTTATTTTGTGGTCGAACAAGTGTTGTACAACATTTGATATCTTATTTAAAATTACAAAATCAAAAATTTTTAATTTTCAAGTAACATATATCAAGTTTAGATCTTTAATACGTTATTAAATACCGTTATACTTAAACTAAATCTAGACAAAACAAATAAAAATTCTTTTAAAAAATTAGCAAATTTTGCGTGCAAGCGACAACAGCATCTCAGACTCAGATGAAAAAAAAATTGAACAGCTGCAATTCTAAGGAAAGATACGCGTCAGGCGTCAACATTTCAATGACGCGCGAAACTAAACTGTTAAGAATTAAGGCTCGCGAACGCGTGACTCATCATCATACACCGCAAGTCGATTCACATACAGCTATCGTCCCGTACATTTGCAAAGCATTTAATAAAAAATAAAGAAAAAATAAAGAAAAAAAAAGGATCAGTGAATGCACAGGTGTTTTCCAAGGTTATTAGCACTAGACTCCTCTTTTCTCCTCCCCTCCTATATAAGCACAAATGACGATACTTGCGTAATCTCCTACTCGAGGGACTTGCCGAGAGCTTTCACCTTATAGTATATATAAGGATGATATATAATATAACACTCTCTAAAACTATGCTTCTGCACTACTCTCCTGCGGTTATATTAGCTTGTATATTTTCACTTTTTATTGCTAATTTAGAAATAAAAGCGTTAAATAAACGTATATATACACAGTGCATCTCACAAACTCACCGTCGGTAGATGGTTAATTTATTATATTTATGGGTGTGTGAGTTTATGTTGAGGGAGAGCTCTCTCCTGCGTTTTCCCTGCGTGTGTGAGAGAGAAAGCTTGAAAGTTCACCGATCGAGCTTGCGCTGAAGCAACTGAAAACAAATGCACAAAATAAAACACTGTGTGAGATTTATATATAAGTGATTGAGAGTAAATAAGTTGATTTTTTTTAGAGATCTACTTGTTAGAAGAGCAGTTGATTTAATTTTAGTGGTGGATTGTTAGTGGAAAGTTTGTACGTACAAGGGTTTTTGAGTTAGGCGGACCATGAAGTTTAGTCAACTGATGGGTTCGAACAAAAATTTATGAGAAGATAGATGAACGAAAGAGAAATATTATTTTGATAGAGAATAAATAAATATATAGAAAAAATAAACAATTATTATTAAAATATCTATCATAATCAAGCATCAAGCCAAAGTAACATAGCATTTATACTGATATTTAAAATTTATCATTTGATGATTTAAAAATTAATACTTTCAATTGAAAGTATTTTACTGAGAAATATAGACTGTTGACAAAACAAATTAGGCTACATTTCAAGAAAATTCAAAATTATTATTTATTGATAGAGAAAGAAAGAATATAGATAAAACACATTTAGTGCAATATAATTAGTGAAATAGTTAACCACCAATTCAATTTTATACAGTTAATGATGACAAAATATTTATTTAAAAAAAAGTCAATGAAATTTATAACATAAATTTTTTTTGAAAATTCAAATTTACAAAATTCTATCAACATAAAAAATTATTATCAACTAAATACCATTACAGTATGTGATGAAATATATCATAAATAGATTAAAAAAATTCTACAGGTTTATCACACATATAATTTTTTGAATTACAAAGCTAACATTACAAGTATAGTGTTTAACTATTATAATACTCTTGCACCAAATCAATATTTAAAAATCAATAACCACTACTTAGCAAAAGAAAATCTCATTAAATTATCAGCAAAAGTATAACAGTAAGAATCGTAGTCTTAATAAATGAATTAATAGGTAACAGTCTATTTTGACATCTTAAATTTACACGTTTGGGATCAAAAACATTGCGACCTTATGCGCAACCTCACAAAAGTCTGGGGGTTTTATACTACTTCTGCAGGACGTCAAATCGACCGCTACCACAAATAAAGGTTAAAACCGTAGCAAAGACCTGCATTACACCTCCTCCCAACCTCATCCTTTTTTATTTCCCAAAATAAGTTCGTACATTTATACCCCATCATCTTAAAAAAAATTTTTCTCAAGCACAAGCAAAATAACAAGGCACAGGAAATAAAAAAACGTGTATATATTCCTTCAGCACACAATATCGATTGTTGGCTAGCAATATATACATATGCATATACACACGGCAGTGTATGACAGGAAACAATATCAAAAGCTGCAGTAATAATGTAAAAAAAAACATTTAACAGACCCAGTGTATAAAAATCATCATGCATCTCAAGATCCAAACAAACAAGCAAGCAAGCTATCATTCAAGGGTGCAAACCTCTCTTAACTCCTACCCTCTCTTTCCCATTAATACGCGAACATCGTTCTCTTGAGGGGTTAATATAAAAGACGAGTAGCAGACGACGCGACTGCCACCCCAGCGTTCATTCAGGGTGCTAGCAAGCAAGCATTCCATATATATGTATAATATCAAAACAATAAGAACTGCTACAATCTCGCGGCCTATATTCTCATCACATAAAGATGCAAGGGGGAAAAAAATATATAAGACACGTCCGTTCTCTCGCCCTCGGTTACGAGGGAATTGGGTTAAACGATATGTCGGTTTCGCAAAAGCAATAGCCGCTAGTATAGCTGCATATACTCTATCTTTTACTTTGCTATTAGGGCTAAAACTCTACTTGCTCTGTCTTTTTCTCTCTTTTTTTTTTCTATCTCGTACAACTTGGCCAAGCATCGATTTCAGACGTTATCAGGCCGCTTGCATTGTGTGTATATATATAGCTAATAAACCTGCGGCAAGCTGCAAGCTATTGCGAGAGTAAAAGAGAAAAAGAGAGAAAGAAAGAAAGAGAAAATAAAAAAAATAGCATGCACAAGCATATCATGCTAGCAATAGCTGACAAATAGTAGGAGTAAAAATAATAAAAGTAGTAAACTTTTACTATAAGAATAAAAATTAAAAGAGCATAAAAATAAGAGAGTGGGGGGAGGGGGGAAGAGAGAAAAATAAAGGTGAGCTCGGGGACATAACGACGGTTACGAAACTTGTCAATCGACGGGGTAAGAGTAGCCGAGTATAGAGTATAGATAGAAGGGCATAAAAATTATTGAAAAAAAAAAAAACTTACCGTACTCCGGGCCTCGTTACGCATCCTCCTCGTAAGGATGGCAATGATGGGTTGCCGTTACGAGAATAATACAGAAGGTAAAAGTTTCATCTCGTCGATGATGAGGACGACGATGATGATGAAGTTGCTGCTGCTGCTGGCTCTGGGCCTCATCGTTGTTCTTCGCCGCGCACATAACCACACGCAAGTTATATTATAATATTATATACAGAGCGCCCGTGCGCGCGCGCACACACATCAGTAGCATCAGATCAGAGGGCAACGTGTATTCTCTATACCATTACCTATATATAGGTATATATAACCACCTATATTGTATATACAGCTGCTGCTGCTATATATTACACGGGGCCTTTTCTTCTTCCTCACCTTCTGATGAGAGAATCTCTTAAACTTCTAACTGACGCATCCACCGGCTTTTCTTCGATGGAAGAAGTGACGAAGAGTAGTCTTGTCCTTGATTTATAGTTAAATCCCGCACACATACACACACACACAACCTTGTTACAGCTGCACTTGATAATAATCAGTCTTTCTCGCGGAGCAGTAGCAGCCCGCAGCAGCTCTACTCCTCGAGCACCCACTGAAAAACGGCTGTGCGAGACGGAGCAACCGCCTGGCAGGCACACAGACACACTCACACACTCGCGGTCTATAATGCTCTCTCTCTCTCTCTTTCTCTTTCGCGTTATAGGTCTAACGCGCGCGCGATATTCACCTTCTATCTCTTTCTCACTTTTGCTTATTTTTTTTTGTCTTTCTTTCCTTTTCTTTCTCGCACGCGCGAACGAATAAAGCTGGAAGGCCGACGTTGACACGGCAATAGAGAAGAACGGCGGTATATTGTGTTGTATATGGTAGTGATCGCTTTGCTGCGCTGCTATGCCAAAATTAATAACTCTCTTGCGCAGCCTATCTATATTCTGGATTGGTATATCTATATATACGCAGCGCTTATTATGTGATTTTTGAGCTCCGAGAATACATGTGTGTTTTTATGTGAGTAAGAGAGAGTGAGAATGAGATATAAGAAATCGAACGTGTGCGCGTGCAGTTTTATCTATATCTCTCTTTTTCTCTCACCCGCGCGTGCTTTTTATTCGCTCCGACTCCGAAGCAGACTACACAAAAATGGCCGACTACTTTGCGTTTAACAATGCTGCCAACTGCGTGTAGTATATTCGATTGGCGGTTAAATTCGATTGAGCTTTCAAGTATGTTTGAAGTGGTTGTTAAGATATAATATTGTGCGTTTAGTTTTATGTATAGTTGTAAACTTTTAATCGAATTGTTTTGACTAATTTAAATCTTGATTATGCATAAAAAAAGAATGTGTGCTTGACTTTAGCCAAGGTTTAATGAGGATAAGTTTGTTGCGAAAGCTGTACGAATTATAAAAGCAAATAATGTAAATGGATAAGGAATTATTTAGCTTTTTATAATTATAGCATAATGTAGATTGTTTCTTGATCGAAAAAGGCAAAACTGAACATTTTTTTCAATCGAAATTATAAATGATATAAAATTAATTAAAATTATTAATTTATTATTTTTAAACTCTTATTATATTCATAAATATAATTAAGACAAATAAAAGTATTACGTAACTACTTAGATTTCATTAGAAAATTTCAACTCCATATGTACGTCCTTATCAATTCTCTTATCGCATTAAATCGGAACGAATTTGCAACGAGATTTGCACTGTTAACATGAGCGATCAAAAGATCGCGTACTTATATATTCCATATGATGATAAGTAAAACGAATCACAAACGTATTCGTACAGAAAATAAAAAAAGTTAAAAAAAAAAAAATTCTGGTAATTTTTTACATATGTGTGTAGAGTAGTAGTGTAGTTATTGTACTACATGATGTGTATGGAAAACAGCGCCACATATCCCACTCGTTCCAATTAGCAATGTACAAGAAGCAGTATCGATTAAATTTCAAAAATTTTGCAATCCCATATATGCAGATTTAATCCCTTCGTTCTGAAATTAAAGACGATCTACTGCCTCATTAAATTTAATTTATAAAAAAAAATTAAAGCACGAGCTTATTACATGTATGTGTGAATTTAGCAAAAATCAACACAGCTTTAATACACGTACGAATTATGTATATATGCTTACTTATCAAATTATATGTATGTGGCGTCGGTGGTGGCAAAGCCCGTAATTAAAGTATGTCGAGGTTGGCATTTTATATGTAAAAAAAGAAAAGCGCCACCGGAAATGCAACGAGACCCCGCGAAAGCTCAAATCATCAAAATTATTTGTACGCAGTCTCGCCCTACTTAAAGCTCTCCGAATTTTTTTTTCTTTAAATTAAAAACTACCCTACTCTATCAATATTAAAAATAAACTAATTTCACAACATATACTTCATAGACAAATACAAGAAAAAATGTTCATATAGATTTTTAATAAAGTTCAATCAAGTCGCAAGCTCGGCTACACCATATCAATTTCTAGTAACATTATCAGGCGGCTCGATTGGCCAGCCTGACAATCGATTGTCATTATTTATATCGCACGCTTCCTCCTCCGCGCAGTCATCGATTCACTTTTTTAACCATTTTCCATACACCTATACATACATGTATATATACATATATATTACTCTCCTTTTTTTTTTAATTTACACATTACAGTACCTAGAATGAGGGGAAAAACAGAAGCTTAGTTCAGGCCCTGGAACACATACAGCAGGGTCAAAACAAGAGGGTCGTCATCATCATCATCATATATAGAATAAAAAATTATAAACGAGGTGTGTATTTATATACATATATTTTTAATGCTGGGGGGGTTGGCATGTCTCGAATGATAGAAGGTGCAATAATAATAAAGTAGTATGTAAGTAGTAACATTGAGCATAAGTATATAATGAAAGAAACTGCAGGTTGAACCCATGCTGCGCGGAACGACAACGAAATCAACGACGACGACGACGAGGAGGAGTAGCAGCAGCACCATCACCATCATCAGCAGGCGCTCGTGAGGGAGAGCGAGAGAGCGAGGAGGTGGTGGAGGCGGTGGAGTAAGAAGAAGAGGAGGAGGAGGAGAAAAAACAGCGAGTGAGACTAGTGAGAGCGGGAGAGCAAGCGGCCAGCCGCAGCAGTGCGAGAGCCGGACGAGAAGACGACGAGGTGTGCGCGCGCGAGTGTGTGTGTGTGTGCGCGTGTACTGCAGCAAGCTGCTGCTGCCCCCCGTGACCGCGAGGAAGAGGAAGCCATCGTCGCGGGCGAGCCGTCGAGGGTGTGAGGCTTCGGGGTAAAAAGAGCTGCGGTGGCCCGGGAGCGAGTCGGAGGGCGGCTGGTGTCGTGTCGCCGCGGGGTGAGAGGTGGTGTTGTTATAGGCTTCTGTTGCCGCCGCCGCCACTACCGCCAACACCGTATAAGCTGCTGGTGCGTCGCCAGCGTCGTCGTCGTTGCCCGTGGCGGACCCTGCAGCAGTAGCAGCAGCAGTTGCCATCGCCTCCACCACCACCACCATCACAACTACCACCACCACCACCAACACCAACAACACTACCACCACAATAATAACCATCGCCGCCGCCGTCACCGTTGCTGCTGCTGCTGCTACCGCTGCCGCCGCGACAGACGTCGGCGCGTGCCGCACGAGTCGGAGCAGCAGCAGGCGGAGAGGAGGCTGCGGAGCTGGGCGAGACACGCAATGACGGATAGCGGCCAGCAGCAGCAGCAGTTCTGCTTGCGTTGGAACAACTTTCAAGCAAACATCACGAGCCAGTTCGAGGCGCTGCGCGATGACGAGGACTTTGTCGACGTTACCTTCGCCTGCGACGGCAGGCGGCTGCAGGCACACAAGGTCGTTCTATCCGCGTGCAGCCCCTACTTCAAGGAGCTCTTCAAGGTTAGAATTACCCTCTTAGAACATGCTTTTTATTAGCTCTATCTCTCTCTCTCTTTCTTATCCACCAACATTCACAACCCCCCCCCCCTCACCTCCTACAACCTCCTTCTCATCGCAAACGTCTCAGTTTGCGGCTGCTCTTCTTTTCCCCTAACACCCCCTTGCCCCATCGTCGTCTCTCACTCCATCGTCTGCTCTTTCCTATAGATATGGCTAATGAGCGCAAGAGAGACAGAGACAGGTGAGGTTCAACCCTTAGGGATAAAACCAGGCCTACCCCCTATCACCCTCTTTCTCTCTCTCTCTCTCTCTTTTTACCTCCCTTGCTTGTGCTTTCTCTCTTACTCTCCCCTCATTGCCATCTGTCCCTCTCTCTCACTCTCACGCGCTTCGTTGCTGTCTCGATGCGCTCCACACCCCCCTGACCCCACCACCACCCCCTCTTCCTCCTCCTCCTCCTCTCCCTCTTCTCCCCCTTTTTTAGCCTCCGACTCTTCACTCCTCCTACGCCTCGTTTCCCCCTCGGTTTTATGCTGTCTCTCTCTTTCTCTCTCTCTTCCTCTTTTCTATCTGTTTCTCTTTCGCTATTCATATTTCGCTTTGGCAAGCCAGGGATGGGTAAATCGTCTGTCTAGGACCTTTTTTTATCGCGTATACGTGGTGCTCGTGCTTGTGCTGGTAGTGGTGGTGGGAAAATAAAAAAAGTATAAGCTATTCGAAACGATGTGTAAAACGAGTAACACACACACATATATATATACATATTGGATTTTTGGACTTTATGCTGCATTTTTTTCCTGAGAATAATTTTGATTACTGTGTTTTTGTATGGCATCTACAGTATTGGCTTTTCATTGTTATTGAAATTACTTTTATTGAGAAATTGCATTATATGAAAATTTTTACAGCATAAAGCAATTTGAAAACAAGTATTGTGAAATTTTGTTAAAATTTAACAGTTAAACAAGCATTGGCAAATATTGAAATTACAAATAAATGTTTAAAAAAATTTCTTTTATCAGATGCAATGCCAGATGCAGGTTAAAAAAAATTATATGCACTCTGAATTTTCAAGAGGCTTGTCAATTTATTATTATTATTTGTTGAGCATAATTAATTTGCTTATTGATTGCCTGTATACAGGATATTTTCAAACACTTGTGCATGAATAAAATACAATTAAATGACTGCAATGTAGAGATGTACAAAAACTTGGTGGGGGATATATTATATGATATGTCACATGCAACTGTGCATGAAATTTTCTGCAGTTATTTTTCATTAATTTACACGTAAATTACATTTGGTATTTTACTACAGCAACCCTTGCAGCTCTTCGAGCTCCCCCTCAATTTTTACTCATCAATGTTCCCCACCCCAAACTTTATTGCATCCATAACCCTCCTACCAGTTTTGTTCTCTACATGTTTTTTCTCTTTCATGCTCTTTTTTATATTCGTGCCTAGCTCTATCTCTTTCTTGTTTTTTGTTTCTATGTGCCTGGCTCTGGTATCTCTCTTTAACTTGTGAGCCAAATATAGGTGTACACATGCATTTTAGCACACTCTTGATCCTTGTTTGTGTTACTCCATGACTGTACCAGCTGCAGCCTTAACACTTTTATATTGTCTAGGCCTTTTTTTTCATTTTTTTTTCTTGTCAATGTTTTATCAATCTTGCTGTAATTGACAATAAAACACATAAAGATAATAACAAAGCATTATTTTCAAATGTTAGGAGACTTTATTCACACAGGCCATATATAGATTTGCTGTTGTCCTTGCAGTTGTTACTAGGAATGCTGTTTAAAAGTAAACTTGAGAAGTTGGAATTCCTTTTTCGATTTCAGGCCAAGATAAATAGATATAGATATTTGTACGATTGATTGGTGTTGCTATACTGGGTTAGAGGTGAAAGTATATTTATTTATGGCTAGGCTGAGGTTTTCTTGGCACATTGCAGATGTTGCAGTAATTACTTTGAGTAATGTCTTGAAAGTTTAATCTTTGAATGAAGCCCACCATAGCCATAGAGTTATATAACTCTTTATCTTTGCACAAGCATTTACTTCATGTCTCAGGGACACTTGATATCTAAAACCAAAATTAGAAACTTTCCAATAGTCTACTTTATATCAGAACTCTCTGAGATCACAGTTTGTAATTTATTTTTGTGTATGATTGAATTACAGACAAATCCTTGCAAGCATCCAATAATTTTCATGAGAGATGTCGAGTTTGAGCATCTTCAATCTCTCTTGGAGTTTATGTATGCTGGGGAAGTTAACATCTCACAAGCTGAATTGCCAACATTTCTGCGTACAGCAGAATCTCTCCAAATTCGTGGCCTCACTGACTCGCAGGGAAACCAGCACAACGAAAAGGTAGATTTTTCAAACATTTTTTTTCTATTTGGATTTGGTAAGGAATAAAAGTACTGCAAATATGTGTTAAGGTCACAATTTATATTTTATTTTTCTTTTGATAAAGTTTTAATAATGATTACAGATCTTTTATAACAAATAAAGTATTTATTTATAATTTTTTAAAACTAAATTTTATTCTTTTTCTAATTAAAATTTAAAATCTTTCACAGCATTCAAGGGCAAACAACATTAATACCTCGAATGGACGCGGACTTGTGTCGCCAAATTTCGACGATGAACGCAGTAAAACACCGTCATCAAGTCCTCCACCTTTAAAAAGGCTGTGCAAACGAAGTGATTCACCTCAAAATTCTAGTCCAGCGCCTACTGTACCACCATGTGCCACCAGTACACCTCGCTCTCGACCGCTCATCGAACCACAAGTGCAGCTCGATTGTTACAAAGACGTCGACGTTGTTGAAGTAACAAAATTTTTATGTTTTTTAAAAATAACATTAAATATAAAATATTAAATATTAATTTTTTTTTAACAGCCAAAAGTTGAATTACCGGAATATGGAAGTGATGATGACACCAAACAAGATCTCAGTACGTTACCAGGAGGCTTCCTTAGTTTGGATGGTGGAATGGAAGTTGTACCTTCTTATCCACCAACATATTCTGGTATGATATGTTATATGCCGGTACCTAAGAGTACTAGAATATCATTAAAAAATTTTCTATTTTAAAAATTTTATTAAGCTAAATGTTTATAGATTTTTAAATTGTTATCTAGATCATTCATGTGAAAAAATTCAAATTAAGATTCTTTTAAAAAGTTTTATGGAATAATGCATGAAATGTTTTAGTTTGTCAAAATTTTATCATATTGTTATTACAGGTAGTGCAATAGATGGAGGAATACCTGGACCCTCGCACGGAAACACGGAACTAAATCAGGAACAGCAGGGTGAGTAAATTATTAAAATTATTATCTTAGTTGTTCGAGCACCTGTTACAACAGCAACAACCTAGCCGTATGCATCACTCATTGAATGTGAGTAGTTAAAAGAAAAAAAGAGAGTGAGTGAGTGAGTGACAAAGAGAGCAAGAAAGTTGTATGAAAGGTGTTAGAAATTGTAAGAAAGAGACGGAATGAAAGATAATCAACTAGAGAACGGGAGTGAAGTAGAGAACGAGAGAGATAGAGAGAAAAAGAGAGAAGCAGAGAGGCAGAGAGGCAGAAAGTGAGAAAAAGAGAGAGGAAAAGGAGAAAGGAATACCTTGACGGTTTGAAGTGGTAAGCTCGGGTGTAGCTGTAGGTCTTGTGGTAGCCGTTAGGAGAGAGACATTTGACACTCTTGAGGCTGCTTCAAAAAGGGCACATATCCGTTGCAGAGTGCAGTTTATAGCTACAATATCAGCTGTGATGTATGAACGATTAATTGAAGTTTGTTATTGAATTAAAAATTAGTTGACAAATATTTTTATGTATAGTAAAAAAAAAAAATAATACTTGAAAATATGAAAAAGAAAAAAATAACATTTTATGTGTACATAATTAAAATTCCCTGGGAGCCTATTTTGCTTTTATACATACTGTTCTGTATTTTATCATGCTTCCATTCACGCGTTTACATGTCAATTCAAACTTATTTCATATAGCACTGTATAATGCATTAAAACTTTTTGGTTAATAATACGACATTTAGTGCTAACGAACGATCGCTTAGAAGCCAATATTTAACATTGCATTTCTCACATATATCTTTTAAAATCCATCGTTTATTTCATCATCTCATTTTTCGCTTTTATCGTCTCAAAACTAATGTACACATAGCCCTTTCTTCAAGTAGATGCATTGTTCATTTGTCTAAGACTGTTGTGTCATGTTTTTATTTTTAAAAAATATTAACGCTTTTCTCATCATTGGTATCGATTTTAACGATCCCTAGATGCCCGCATTACAGTTACAAATAAAATTTAATTTAAGAATAAAATCCAAAAAATTCTTTATTTTTTCGAATAAAATCCCGGTAATCTGTTTATATATTATCAATCAAAATCATCAATCTAATTTTATGTTTAAAATTTTATTCTATTTGTATAAAAAGTGATATTTGATTTGGAATAATTGGCTTATTTAATTGCTAAAAAAAGTCTCATCAACGTTTCTTATAATTTTAAAAATATAGACAGGTGAATTGAAATATTTAAAACAAGTTCTTAAAGACAAACATAAATTAATACGTAAAGTTATAGGAATCGTGACATTATTTATTTAAATATATTGTTAAATATGGCACCTGTCTGTATCTGCAAGGGATAGTCAGAATAAATATTTTTTTTAATATTATTTGTCATTGAAATAAAATAGCATTTCATTACTCAAAATATTCAATATTTTCATTTTATTACAATATTCATAATTATTTTAAAAAGCTTTATCGTTTAATAGAATATTAATAATGATAATAATAATGATTAAAAAAAACCATTGTAGTTAGTTTTAAGTTACATTCATTCTGACTTTCCCAAATAATCCAAGAAAAGTATTAGAGAAAACAAGAAATAATGTAAAAAAATCAATACTTTTCTTGTGAGTGTAAAAGAATAAAAAATGACGAGAGAACGCGAGCTGTTAAAGCTAGCAGGCAGCAAGCGCAATGACTGGGTGTAGTGCTAGTAAAAGATCGTTCGCTGGTTGTTGCTGTCCTGTGGTGGGTGGATTATTATTCTCATTATTCTTTTTTCTTTATTTTCTTTTTTTCTTGTAACTTTTTTTTTCTTTCTGTTGTTGTTCGTTTTTTTAATTGCTGTTGTCTTTTTTGTAACGTCTCGCGTTAATAATTTAAGATATAAATTTAATTAAAGAAAAAAAATGCTTATTCGAAAAAAACATAATTATTAATTGCATATGTAAAAATCAAACGCGTTTTGGTTGCTATTGCTGTTGTACATACTGTAAACATCATTCTATTGTTTGTTTTATTTTCTAATTTTTTTCTTTCTTTCTATTCTCGTATTCTTTTTCTATTTTATTTGTTTTCTCCATTTTGTTTTTTGTATTTATTTTTTGTTTTTTTTGTTGTCTTAATTAAAATAAACGTGCTATTGCTGTGGGCCTCTGCTATCGTCCTCTCGGTTAGAGCAAGATTGTGTGTGTGTTGCAGCTGACCTGCGTAAACTGCACTCGCTGGACCCGCGCCCCTGTCCTGTGTGCAACCGCATGTACAGTAACTTGTCCAATCTGCGGCAGCACATGCGCCTCATCCACAACCCCCAGAGTGTCACATGCCCTCTCTGTAGCAAGCCGTTCAAGACCAAGCTGTACCTCAAGCGCCACCTCGTCAGCTTCCACGAGGTGACCGTCGCCGAGCGCCAGCGCCAGGATGACATCTACCAGCAGCCACCAGGACAAGGAGGAGGAGGAGGAGGGAGCGGCTCCAATCCGCCCTCCGGCAAGTCCTCGGCCCTCGCACTGGGCTCAACAAACAACAACAATAACAACAATAACAACAACGGCAGCGCGCCGTTACTACCGGCCTCGACGGCCTCCTCCTCGTCCTCGTCGTCCACGTGCTCGGACACGAAGCTCGGCGTCCTGATCCCAGGCCTGAACGACGTCGCCGTCCAGGACGACGGCCTGCTGACGGTGACGGCGTTGGGCGGCACCGGGTCCTCCTCCTCCTGCCTCGGCACGTTAACGCCGACGCCAGCGGCTGCGGTGGTTGCTGCGACAACAACAACGACGGCGACGACGACGCCCCTCGTCGGCCTCGTCGTCGAGCATCCACCGTCGAAGCCACTGCGCTTTCAGCAGGGCCCGGTTGCAACGGGAGACGGCTCGTCGCCTTTCGGTCTTGAGATCACCGAAACGAAATCGAGCGGTGGCTTTGCCGGAGGCATGCTACAGTTCAACGCGACCTTTCACTAATAGAGCCTCCCTCTCTTACTCTTTTTTTTTATTTTTTACTCTTTCTCTCTCTATCTCTCTATCTCTCTTACTTTCGTTTTTTTTTAACTTATTGTTATTGTATTAAAGCTGCGAATCTTTTTGTAACACTACTCGTATCTATGATAAATTTTTAGGAGTCGTGATAAGTTAGCTGTAGTCGAACGTGATTGTCGAGCTCCTCGAGATATATACTGTATAAGCTCAGCTTTAACAAATGGTGCTTACTTTTACGCATACAGAACAATAGTATATTTATTATAAATAATAAAATAAGGATGGAAACAATAGTACAAAGCTAACTGATAACGTAATAGACAAGAATATTTCTAATATAAACTGTTTAAGAACATAATATATACCTCGACAATCTCGTTCTGCGTATAAATACGTAATCGCGGATTTTTATGTTACAAGTCTTATATACATACCGACGGTCGTGCTACTTAATACTATTAATTTATGCGTCTGTCAATTCGATAGACAATCCTTGTGCTATCATAAAAATCAGCGACAAACTCCTAGAAATTTTTGATATAAGTAGTCCCGCAAAAAGATATTGTCAGCTTGATCGCTAGATTGCGTAGCGTTAATTTATTGTTTCGCTGAATTGCCCAGTATCATCTATATGTGATATATACATTTAAAAAAACATGCGTTTGTAATAAGTCGACATTAAAAATGTCGATGCGTTATTATTATTATTATTTAGGTTTATTTATTGCGTTGCTAGTAAGTTTCTTGTTTTTGTTGAAAGAAGAAAAAAAACATACAAAAATCCGTCTTTTCTGTGCGACTACGTGCGTCGCATGTATACGTGGGTAGGTGTAAGGGTCGTTTTTTTTTTTTTTTTTTTTAAGCGAGAATGTGTGTGAACGCAGATTAGCTCTATTTACGAGAGAGCTTAATTGACGACTGCAAAACAAAAACAAAAAAAGCAAGATTTTATAAAGCTTAGAAAAAATAGTGTTGATCGAGCGAGGTCTTTTTAAGAAGTTAACGATTAAAGAGAAAACCACAAGGCTGATATTTAAGGATTTAGGGCGCAAGTTGAGGCAAAATGTAATTAGTGTGAATCTCAATTGTACGATCGAGCTAATAAGACCTTTTTGGTATTAGCTGGATCGTATGATTGAGACAACACTTTTTACTCGCAATAATCAACAAGTAATAAGATATTAAGAGGATGATAAGCAACACTTCCTCGCATATAGCCCCCCACCCCCTTGATTAAAGCGTATTAGCCAGGCTAGTCGAGGATATGTCGTGTACTTGCGATGTATACCATAGGATTAGCAAGCGAAATAAGGGGGTAAAAAAAAGATAAGTAAAGCGTATGATGATTATGATCTGTCCGAGTATCCGAGAGTTTGTTGCTTAAATTAGAATCGGAGGATCTCGGTATCTGTGCCTGTTCGTTGCGCGGGCAAAGTTTAGGGGGCGATATTGGCTTTAATAAGCTGCATAATTAAGGGCCGCGTGATGAACGACGACAGTTAAAAGAAAAAAAAGAAATAACGAGGGAGGAGACGTTTGACGATGGTGGAGCGGCCACCCCACCTCGTTCCGGTTATAAAATAATAATAATAATAGTAATAATATTAATAATGATAATAGTAATACAGATGACTTATCTTGCAGACATACATACAAGCCCGGATATAATAGTGAAATAAACAAGACTTGTTGTTTTATTTGATGCTACTATACAGTGTTACACAGACTACAGATATTTACAATATTATATTCTTACAGAGGATTATATTTACTTTTTAATCGATTGATTGCCGAGATAAATCGCGATAAATATGTGCAATTGCAAATTACAATTGAATAGGCTCGTAACATAACAATATATTTTTCACAGTGATTAATTAAGATGATGATGGGAGGTAACAAAAAAAAAAAATAATAATAATTAAATAAATAATAATTAAAAAAAAAAAAAAAAAAAAAAGAAAAAAAAAAAAAAAAAAGAAAAAAGAAAAAAAAAGAGAGCACAAAACAAAAAAAAAAAAAAAAAAAAAAAAAAAAAAAATCTCAGCTACACGAGTGATATATTTAATTATTATAAAAAGCAAAACAAAGCAGTTATCGTCGAAACAGTAAACAAATAAACAAAAAAAAAAGAAAAAAAAATGAAAAAAAAAAGAAAAGATAAAACCGTGATTGCATCAAATTTAATTAGGATGAAACGAAGGCAGGGAAACAAAATAGTAAACGAAAGCAGTTAATAAAAAAAAAAGAAAGAAAGACAGAAAAAAAAGTAATTGATATTAAAATAATAATTAAGGATGGCGAGTGACTTGGTAACGCTATACATAAAAATAAAAAAAAAAATAAAAAAGACACTCGCACTGATCGGACCAAACTGTGTCCCCCTTAGCCGATGATTCTTGCAAGTCAAGACCGATTAGTTCCTAATACAGGGTTCTCAATAAGGTTTTTCTTCTCAGCAATCAAATGCGTATGGGAGAGTTTATGCGACAATCAAACATACACATAAACATATACATTTATTTTATATCTCAGTTCCTTTGTTATATCAATATAATATCACACCATAAGGTGTGTTATAAATATCATAAAAGGAATACGTTGCAATAGTCAAATCAATCAATATCTGCTATCGTTCGACTAAACGAAGCAATCTTTATTGATTTGTTATAATAACTGTTAATATATTATGTGTATTAAGTATATTATGACCTGATTTACGGATTCACTTCTTCTCTCTATCTCTATTTCTCTCTCTCTTTTATATTTACATACAGGCAATAGATTATTTTCTTTTTATAAAGATTTTTATAAGGTTACGTTAAGGAAGCATTATATTTGTTATACTGATATACACAGACTGTTAAAATAATTTTTAAGTTCGTATACAACCACAACAACAATAACAATAACAACAACAATAATAATAATAATCTTTTTTTTTTGCATATTGGTGCTCAAACAGACAGACTATATACAATTTGGAGTGTAATCTTATCATCAAACTAACTGCGCGCATATATTAATTGTATATATAAAATATATCGACGAACTTTGAAAGTTCGTTAAAGGGTAATACAGTCACATACAGGTTTTATTGTCACAATTAAGCCAATCTATAATAATAGTAATAATAGTAATAATAATAATAATAGTTTAATCAGTTGAACTGGATACAAGAAATATATAGGTACTACATATATTATTTATTTTACAAAAAAAAAAAGAACAGCTAAGATTACACTCCAATATCTTGTTGCAATAATAACCGAATGTAAAATTCAGTTTGATACTGAACAACAAATAAATGATAATAGTAATAGTAAAATAGCAAATAATAGTAATGATAATAATAATAAGCGACATTAATTGCAATAGGCGATTCGTTTTTTAACGTATAAAGTAAACTCCGTAAGTCAAGGTCATGCTTAAATATACATATATACATATATACTTATGTTTATACCACAGATAATCTTTTTAATTATCATTAACAAATGCATCTGTTCAACTTGATAACTGATAAAGTATTTATCGACGAAGCGTAAAAGCTCAAATTCGCGAAATCGTCGACATCATACAGAAACTCAAGTTCGAAAAAAAAAAAATAAATAAAATAAAGTGCAACCAACACAACAATGTACATATATATTTTGTTTTACAGCGTCAAATGAATATTATAGTTATAATTAAAAACGTCGCAAGATTACTCTCCCAAACGTAATTTGGTAATCATACGATATTATATATGTAAATCTTTAAATCTCAATACAACAGCTCTCCTCACTCGCAATAGTGATTTTCATAATAATTGACGACACATGTGCCTGGTTAACTACAATTTTACACATAATAATAATATAAACAGTGATGATGATAATTATAATGATAAATGAAATAGTTAATAAATGTACATATATGATATATATATATGTACAACGCAAACAGTAATATTAATATATAATAATAGTACAGTACAGATCCGAAGTGACCCATAGTTGAAATTGGTACGTTGTAATATGTGAAACAACGTTCAATGTTTTATATTAAAATGTACCACGACAAACAGTCTTTTACCGGTTTTGTTTCTTTATTCTTTTTTTTTTTTTTGTATAATAACATATTTATACAGAAATTTAAATATTAAAAACGCACAGCCAGTTTTTATATTACTTGCGCTCATTATATTCGTTCGCTGTATAAACATCGCTTAAACCGTTGAAAAAGCGAATACGAACGAAAAAAAAAAACAGAAAAGGGGATGCAAATGATTTTTGAAAAAAAAAAACCGATCAGTGTGAGAGTTGGTTGTGACGATATATAAATATATATTAACTCGCGTATTGTAAATGTAAATCTCGAGTGATAATTTCTTTTTCTTATTTGTTTTTTTTTACAATTAGCGGATACCAAGTCGAAAAAACTCGCCAATTGCAATTTTTTCCATAGCCATATTATAGGTACCACCACAGTACAACTCAGGATTTTTTATAATTATACATATATTTTACAGATGAGACAATAGTTCCGTATATAATTAAAATGAATAATACAAACATATAAACACACTCATACACACATACACACATACAAAAATTAAAGCATAATATTAACGACAGGGACGGTGGCAAACAAGATGAACGCGTTACTCTTTTTTTTTTTCATTCTATATATATATACGCATATACCTACATGTACATTTTACACCCTGACATGATAAGAATCCGTCCGAATAAGACCAAGAGAAAGAAAAAGAAAAAGAGAGAAGACCCCCCTTAATGTTGCGAGTCGATTCTAAAGCTCTCTTTCTCTTTCAAGAGCGCCCTGGATTCTCTATAAAGCCGCGTGTATTCATGTCTGGAGGGTGGTAGTATATGTAGGTATATAGGTATATGTATGCGCGTGCGCGAGCACCTCGTTTGCTACTAGGCCACGTTCTTTTCTCTCATATATATATAGATATATCTAAGCAAAAAAGAACAGGCTTTCTCTCTCACTCACTCACTCTACAAAAAATTTTTCACAGACTAACAATCAAATTTTTACCGACTTTTTCATACAACAAAATAATAGTAATTAAAAAAGAAAGAAAGAAACCGCAAAGCAGCTATATTATTATTACGAGAAAGAAAAAAAAATAATAGTAAACGAGAATATATTTACCTATAAATACGAATTTTTTTAATGAAACAGAGAAAAACAATAGCGTAACAAATTAAACAAACAAACAAACAAACAAATAATAGATAAGGAAGTAAGTGAGAATAAGAAAAACAAAAAGATGAATAAAATAAAGAAGCGCCCGGTCGATAAATCATTTAAATAATTAAAAAAAAAATAGTAATAAATAATTAATTAATTAAATAAATAAATGAAGTTGACGTGGTTTCGCGTATTTTATGCAACGACTGCATTTATACGTTAGAGACTGCGCTATCACCTTGGTTTTAATATTTTTAACATACAGATTTTTTTTTTTTTTTAAATAGGCAAACTGTTAAATGCTCAGGCATACACAAAATAAAAGTAAAACACATTTTACATTCATAAACATGTATTCATATAAAATACATGTTTAATTAATAAAAAAACCGGATTTTTTGTTTGTTTATTAATTGGTACAATATTTATAATAAGTACATACAAAAACACACACGTGTAATAAATCATTCAAACATTTAAAAAAAACATACACATAGACACATACTCATACACACATATTCCCATACGTAAAAACTGTGAAATACATTAAAATATGGGGTTCATTTTTGTATTTTATATATCTGTTACTAAGTTGATAAGGGATTTTTCAAATAACGAAATGCACCGTATTTTCGTTTATCATTATATCCCATCCTCCTCCCTAATCTTTCTCTCTTTCCTCTCCTTACCTATATCTCCTCCTACCCTTACTACTTACTCCTTTTACATTTTTTGATACATGTACCATATAATATATAAATATATAAGCGCAATTTTTTAAATAAATTAAAAAAAAAACGAGTTTATTATACGATCGTTAAGATCGCGACAATTATAATATACAATCATATATACGTATACAATTATTAATTTTTATTTTACTCGATATTTTTAATTTATAATCGTTATAAACGCGAAAAAAAAACACGAATGAACAATACGATATAATAGTAATAATAATAATAATTATATATATGCCCAGCGTTTAAGCAGTGTAATATCTTTGACTTTTTTTCGTTTTTTTTTTTTTTTTAATAGGTACACGCACATACACACATACACACAAAACTACACCATGACAAACAAACGGTAATAGGATTAGAATTATAAATGTTGCATATCATATTTTTAAATATACAATTAATTGTTATGCGTTTTTACGCCTAACCCACACCCCCATTTTACCCTATCTCTTTTTATCTAAGAAGAGACGCCCCTTGGATACACAACCACATAACGAAAAGAGCAGCTCGGAGTTATTTCAATAAACCACTTTTTTTTCTTTTTTCCTACGTCTTTATCAACATCCTTTATTACGTCAGTTTCTTCATAACATGTCGTTCACATTGATAAACCGTCTTCCTTCACAACCGCGATAATAAAAAAAAAAAAAAAAATAATGCATTTTTCTTCTCTTTTTTATAACATACTCGTATATAAAAAAAAAAAGTCGAGATTGAGAGACTTTGTATAAAACCGTGCCAAGAATGACTTCGCAATATCTCATTATAGAAAATAGACTACGTGACCACATCTTTCTATTTCTCTCTTTTTCTCTCACCTCATATACACACACACACACACATAAACCGACATATAGAAATACAAGTGTAAAAGACGAGGAAAGCGCAAATATAGAAACGCGAATCATCGTATCGCGACGCAAGAAATTTCTTTTTGTTTCTCCTACCCGTAATCGCCCCTATCTCTTTCTCTTTCTTTTTTACTGGTCTTTAAAACTCCGAGCTACAGACTCTTTTACCTATTCTCGCTTACCCTGCTTTTCGATTTTCTTTCTCTTGAAAATGAAAAATCTGAAATGCTGGTAACAGAGACTTAGATATAGATCTATGCGATCTAAGTGCGCTCCCATGTACTCCTATAATAAAATAAAACACGTGATCGAAGAATCACTATCTTCATACACACATACACACATAAAACTATGTTGGATATATTCGATCTATTAAATGCATGATTGGAAAAATTGTTTCGTATCTGATGTTTTAGTTTTTACTTTTAAATAAGTATTTTAAGATCTCTCTTTTATTTTTTACATTTGTAATAATTTATACAACGATTTTTTATTATTGATTAATTTTTTTTAAAATATCAATCGTATTTGTGAAAAGTATTATTATTTGTATTAAAGTTAGAAAAGGCGTTATCGTTTTTGTACAGTTTTTATCATTGTATAATTTTTCGTTGCAGTATTAATTTATAAATTTACTAAGTGGTTTTTAAATGATATAAGTTGAATTTTTATAAAATGACTTTTTTTTCGACAAATTTATCAAATAACTTTATTGGTTTTGATTAAACGTGTATTATTGAAATCGAAAAGCTGTACTTTCGTTCTTATGACAATTGAAAATTGGATTAATTTGTCAAATTAACAGTATTACAATGTCGCTTAATTACACAGTCATACTCGGAATAATGTTCAAACACTTTATATTACAATACTGTTTAACTGTTATTTTGTTTAACAAAATTATTCAAACATTTAATTCACCGGTTAGATATTAATTATCAAAATTCAAACAATTTGCATAATATAAAAATCAAATTATACGAACAAACATTATCATGTAACCAATAGGGCAGCAACCCATTATAAAAAAACCGAACATACGTGGAAATTTAATCAATAATATCCACGTTCATTTACAACACCACGTTTATACTTGAAGTATTTCATTTGAAATTATATAACCCGGTCAAGCTTTGTTTATTCGTCAAAATAAATCAATTCTCACTTAAATACGAATATTTAAATGCCTCGTGTTCATATACACGAACAATTTAATGTTAAACTTGTGTATATACCCATACACCATAATTTTTTTTTTATATTGACCTGATTTTGCGAACGCCAATCAAATATTATTCGATAATAAGTTCAATTATTACCGTGAAACTCTTTCTCTACAATATTTAAATACATTATTTGGAATTGTTATGATTTAATTATTCATATTTAGACTTAAAAATTTCCATTTTTCAATGTCATCTGGAAGTTTACTGATACAATTCATCAAAACTTGATTCTTTCTTACACTATGTATCAGCTAAACCATAATTGCTTCTAAGGTCTGGAGAGCCTAACATCTTTTTAATAGCCTTTAGCTCGTTTCTAAACTCTATCTTGAATAACTTCTTTAGAGTGCAAGAATAAAAATTTAAGTATAGGGTTCGTCTGATCTGTACTAGAAAACCACTTCAAAGACTCCTGTACCATAATAATGGATAATAACATCTTTTTTAGCCTAAATTTCTGGTAGATTTATGGTATCAATCATTGCTGCTCGATGAGTTGATAAAGATTCTTCTATGATTAGTGGTGTTATGACCGCAATCTCTACACTCGTAACTAATTTTTTGTTTTGCTTTATATGGATTTCGCCATGGCTGTTGATTTTTTTTTTTTCGTTGCCATGATATTTTTTGACCGTGGCCCTCGATAGTCTGCATCTAATGTTTTTGGGATCTTTGTACCCGTACAATTCCTTATTTTGAAAATAGTTGTAAGAGGCAAAGTTGATGGCTTCAGCCAAGTTTAAACCATCGTTTACCACCTGATGGACCACCTCATCATTACCACCGAATCAAGAGAAATATTAGGACTTAGTTTGATCCATTTTCTCTTCATCGCAGTTATAAATCCTGCATGTTCTTAAGAAAACGAATGTTTCAATTTTGTTTTCACAATGTATTTACTAAGTTTTTATATTGTCCCAAACTATTAAGTAAAAAATTAGTTATACATGTTCTATTATTCATAGTATAAAAAAATCTAAGATAATTAACAACCAATAGATCATAAAATTCTGGAGTATATATGCGAATGTAAACTTTTATTTTCTTACTCCATTCACACTCAAGAACACCAAATCAAATGAAGAAAATAAATCTACTGAAATCGGTGGAAAAGGAAGGTCCAAAATAATAGGATGGAAGTAGGATCAATGAATCTATTCATAGAAATCTTTAAATATTTTAATCCTACAATAAGAAAATACATTTTTTGTAGATCAATTTTCTTTTTTTTTTAGAAGTTCTTTAATAATTCTAGAAAAATTATCAGCAAAATTTACCCCTTTACTTCCTTTTTTAGATCTGGGATTTTTTTTAAATGATTCTCCACTTCCGTCAAATAGTCCTGAGTCTCTTCCCACAGCTTGGCTTGCGCTGGTACATTCTGTGAAAGCACGAATGTGGTCCTCATTGTTGCAATTTTCCACCAATCCTTCTTCTGTATTTTTTGGGCCGCTGAAAATGGATATGTCTCTATGCGTATTACTTGATCTCCAACATTTGTCGCCGAGCTGAAAGTAGTTAATTGATCGTTCATCTTTCTCGAAATACATTGTAAGATTGATGAGATGTTTGCATCCAATTTCTCTGCTTGAAATAATCCGTCGTTTGTATCGAATAAGCTTCTCTGAGAGGTCTTTGATTTTTTGGCAGCGACAACTTCCTCCTCTTCTTTTTTTTTGTCGATATTTTTATCTTCTTTTTGCTTTCTCAAAGAGAAAGCTTTTTTCCTTTATCAAGGATCCTTCTTATTGCTGAAGATTTAAAAGATTAACGACTGATTCTTTAGACACTAACAATTAAACTATCTGTAATTATCTATATCAATATGGTGTGTTACATATGATTCCAGCATTCTTTTCTTTATTGCCAGTTTGCAAGCTTCTGAAATAATCTGCAATAAAATTTTTATTGTTTCCTCGTCGTTCCAGATTATCAGTAAATACGCCATGAAACTCTCATCTTTTTGTTTGGTCTCCACCTCCTTCGGTTTCTGATAAGAGTGTTCCCACTCGTCGCTACTATTCTCCCCATCGTTGACGCTGTTGTCACTTCCGGATATAGTTTTATTGGTACGGGTGGTAATTTCATGCGTTAAACTTAATATGTTTAAAAATCCCGAAAGAATATATATTTTGGTTTTTTTTTCTGAAATCGAGAGTGATGATATCTCCTCTCGAGTGGTATTGCTGGTCAATTTTATAATCGTAGTCGTTATGTAATCTAAATACTTTGTCAAGTCCTTGATCCGTAAGGTTGATAACACGAGAAAAACTAAGCTGTTTTATATACGAATTGGATGAACAATATTCGATTTTTTTGGAAATCGTCGGCCACAATCATTGGCATTATCAGATGTACATGCCATCATCGTACAGAGCTCGATTGTGCCATTTGTGCCGTCACTGAATCGGTAGGTTGCGCTTAAAGCCACCAACCTATATATCTGTAACAGAGAATTTTCATTTTAAAAAATTAAAGATGAAAAAATTTTCAGAATTTTATTTTGCGCATTATACAAAAAAATGCTTTTTGTTAAAAAATATAATGCAAAATTAAATTTTGCGCATCAAATTGGACAAAAAAAAATATTTTAATATAACAAAATACATTGAATTGATACCTGTAGTACTCTGCATTAACTTTCTTGGCTAATTTTTTATCAAATTCAAAATCGATGGCAAAGTTACAGCAAAACTGTGGTTTTTTACATATTTCCCCTTTCTTCATTTTATCTCTATCACTGATTAAAAAACTTTCATAATTGATGCGATTCAAACATATCTCTCAGAATCCAAGAAAGTCCCCCTTCATCAGTTGAATCTTCTTTCTTATTTTTAAGTGGTATTGTTATTTTTCTTAACGTTGGGTAAAGAAACGTAGACCTGGTCCCAGTAGATGTTGTGCTTTATTTCTTTAGGTGTTGAGTGCACAGGTGTCGTCGGCGAAGAGAGAGAGCGCCGCGTCGCAGCGCGGCTCTTTTTAAGCTCTCTCCTCATTTCTCCTTACTTCCCCTCATTATTCCCCCAACTATACCTGCGTGGTCAGCGACCTGGCCCGGCAACGACATACCGGGCCGCGCTTCGCGCGGATCTTCTGCTGAGCCGCAGCACATTTACCGCTGGCTCATCGCACTCACGCTTACTCGCTATGGCTGGGCCTGCAAGGCCTCTATTGTATTACAATATATAAGATTCAAATTCGTTTGAATCAGAAATATCACTTCGCTTTCCGTCATCATACCGAATGCTGCTCCTACTTGTAAAAACAAAAATAACGTTTTATAAACAAAACGAACAATATAAATTTGTATCGATTAACTCTTTTTAAATTAAAAGTCTATCCCAAAGAAGTCAATAACCAGACAGACAAGGCATGTATCATTAAAATTAAAAGCCAACCACTCATACAATCAATAGCCATTGTTATTAATTATACCTCCATCAGTTGCGGATCCAGCAGTCAGTAAATTAACGTGAAAGTATGATGTAGACCACACGCTTCTATCCTGAGTCGTAGATGCATCGGAACTTCTTCGATTTTTCGGGTTACATAAATTACATCCGTTATATTTTTATTAAGTTTAAAAAATTGTTTGCTTCCAAGGATCTTAAGAATATCCAGGTCGAACAACAGAGCAAATGTGACGTTGAAATCGGTTCTGAAGATCGGCGATTCGGCTCTTCGTCGCTGATGTTGCCCTCGTCCTCGCTCGTTAAATGTTTCCTTTTTTTTTGCAGTACGTTGTTGCATTGCCAGCAGATCCTCCTCTTCCATGTTGGATATGCATTTGTTTAATTTTTTCCGATAATATGCTTTCTTCGCTATCATTTTGTCTAATCGTTTCTGGCTGTTGCTATAGTCAATGTCTTGTTCTCGATCCACTTTATCATACCAATTACCTTCGTTGGTTGTATTTGTTTGATCAGAGCATTTTCTTGGTCTCGTTCAATTCTTCTCCATTCTCGTCCATCACTACTACTATCTCGGAAGTAGTATTTTCGTTTTCTTTTGTCTCGTTTTGTCCGCAAGTTTCTCTTCCGGATTCTTCTCCACTGCTTTCAAAAATTCGCTCATCTTCGGATGCTGTATCCACTGTCTTGCACGAAAAACATGTAATTTTATCCAACGCAGTTTGTTTTTTTTTTCGCGACACGGTTTTTTAACACGTTTACGCTTTAACATATCTTACACTGCACGTTTATTTGGAGAATTTAAAATTATTCCAGATTAAGCAATTATTTTTGGATATTCTTTTGAATCAGCGCTTCTAGTGGATGGAAATGAAGAGCTACTAGATTCTTTTGAAGGTTAAAGAAAAGACATGGTTTTTATTAGTATTCTTTCACTCTTTGTCAAATAAAGATGTAAAAAATATCTATAGACAGGATAACAAGAATTAATCACACAATAGTAGATTTTTAGTATGATAGATCTGCTGATATCTTCTTTAAACATTATAAGTTAGTAGAAAGATAAAAAAATTTTCTCTACAATTTATAAATTCTTTTGAAAATGAGTTTTAATTTTGAATTAAACTCAGTCTCTGGTTAAACGTGAATAATCAATCGCCCAGTGTCTGGAAAACAGGGGGTTGCCTGTTCTATTCTGGCCTGGGTCAAATAATATTTTTTCCCATATAAATTTTTTCTTAAAATCTCTTTTTCCAATTTGCAAATGCAAAAAAAAGAGTTTCGCTTGACAAGCGAGTTTTATTTTATCTATAAATTCTTTTAATATTTTTTTTTAAATTCTAATAAGAAAAAAAAAATTTCAATAATTCTAATTTTATTTTTTATGTCACAATAAAAAATACTTGATTCTAATTTTTAATTATCAAAGCTTGACTCTCTAATTAACCCAATTTAAATTGTATAAAGAAAAAAATTAACGAAACGATATTTTTCCACTTGTGCGGATTTACAGTAATACTTGATTTTTTTCCAATTTACGCCGGTACATATACACTATCATACTTAATACATCAACTCAATCGAACACATACCATCTCATATACTCGTATAGAGTACAAGAGAGCGTGCTTGGAAAATCCTTATTATATACCTACCTATACTGTAATAATATACAGGCTGAACTTCGCTGGGCATTAAAACCGGTTAACCTTGTTATATTGTATACACCTCCTTAGCAGCTGCAAAATAAAAAGAGAACATAATCGATAGGCTCTCAGATTTATTCTGGGCCTATAGTATACACACGAACAACACACACACACACACACACACAAAACATAAACAAATTAAAACAGCCATACTTATCAGCACATACGTATAAAGAAAGAACACGCGGTATTTATTTTATATACGTATATATATAAATTATACCTCCACGGGTTACTTTCCACCGTTTTTTATAACTGCGATGCGCTTGACACACACTATGTGTATACTGTTCAATTATAGTCAGACTTGTGTCTGTCTCCTTTTCAAACCTTGTATCTTTACCTCTCCCTATACCCAACCCCTCCTTCCATTTTCACCTCCCGAATCGAGAATTTTTCCTCGATTCTCTCTCTCAATCTCCATCAAGCCTTAATTTTTACAATTTCATTAAATATTCAACCACCAACAACCGATTATTGTATAACATTCACCAGAAACAGGAATTTCCATAATATAATAAAGAAAGACCGACGTCGCTAATTTTAAAAATCGTAATCAATAATATATAACTCACGGGACTAAATTGCGCAAAATGAGCATTGAAAAAAAAGATAAGATGAAAAAAGTAAAGTGAAAAAAAAGAAATGAAAATAAAAAACGTAGATGACGAGTGCTTGGCGTTGCACGAAAAAAAAAGCTAAAAGAAAATGAAAAAAAAAGAAGAAGCAAAAAATCGATGAGTAAAAAGAATTTCCTTCTCTTCGCAATCACAGTTTTAGGTATATCATGTTGGCGCATCGTTTATAATAAAAAAAGAAAAAAAGCAAGCCACGCAACTTTTTTTAGCATTACTTATATAGGTATAAATGGTTCGGCTAAACTTTTTTGAAACGATGACTTTTTAATTTTAATATTTTTCATGACGAAGAACCAAAAGCCAAAAATATAAGAAGAAAAAAAAAGAAAACGGAAAATAAAGAGGAAAAAAAAGTGAAAAGTAAAACGGACAAAAAAATGTTTTAAAAAATAAACATCGAGAAAAGTGTTATTGGATAGATGATAATGATGGTGAGCCAGTGGTTGTATGATAAAATTTTGTAAAAAAAAAGAAAGAAATTTAAATGAAAAAAGTGTAAAATTTAACTAAATTTCGTTTCGGTGTAAAATGAAAGGCGCGCGCTCATATTTTGGAATAAAAAAAAAAAATTTCTGGTAGTAGATAAATTATAATAAATAAATGAAAATAAATAAAGAGAGAAAGAGCGTAGCGCTATTGTAAATTTGTAAAATTACTCGGAAGAAATTATGTCGTTTCGTTGAATTAACGAAATAAAATAATAAAATAAAAAAAATAAGTAACGTTTGTACCTTTAGGCGTTTTTTCGAACTAGTAATAAAAATAAAAAAAGACGAACAAAGTTGAAAGCAGTAAAGTATAAATAGCCCAGGTAACACTTTTCTCCGCGAATGAGCGACGACTAAAATTACCAACAACCTGGAGATATCCAAATATATTAACGAACAAAATAAGATTAAAAAAAAAAAGAAAATCAACAAAAAATGATCGGTACGTTCGTTTGTGTCCTGTAAATATGTAAATTAATTAATAAACATTTGTATTTCCGCGCAGTCAGAGCGACATGGTGGGGATGCCTCCGCTTATATAGCTCAACAAAAAAATAAATAAATAAATAAAAGTGCAAGGAGGAATCCCTTTTATATCGGCGCAACCCGCTCTTTATAGTTAATAGACGTAGTGATGCGTAACTCGAGTCTCATAGACTGTAAAAGAAAGACGAGAAATTCGGAGAAAAAAAAATACAATTGAATTGCAAGATATCAAAAGATGCAACCGTAACATTTTTATTTAAAAAAATTAAGTGTTAATTAAGGTGCATATTCTTTTTCTTATTAGGCTTATTCGGACAAAGTCGGCAGTGAATGGGTATTTTTTGAAAAATTAAGTCTATGTTATTTTTCACATTCAGGCCTTTGACCGTTCTGATAACGGAATGACTATATATGTTAGAAGCAAAATTTTAGGCGGAAAGAAAAATAAAATAATGAAATTGCCCGTTTTAAAATTTCTAGTCACTTTTTGAATGATAGATAAGTAGCTTTTTTACATTTTCCTTCCCAGTCAAGTTTAAAAAAAATGATTCTTGATTATGACGCGTTTATATAAAAGAAGGAAAATTCGTTTAGGTCGTTTGCTGACAGGATTAATTGTTAAAATTTAGTCTCGGTATGTTGACTTTCTAACAATTGTTTAGTTTCGACACAAACTATGGTCTTTGTCGTTGTGTACGTTAAACAATTAGAAAAGTTAAAAATTTAATTCATGGAGGTTTGGCATGAAGATTTCGTGCTAGTCGAAATTTTGAAAATTAAGCTTCTATATACAAACTTTAAAGTTGCATCAAAGCAACGTCAAACGTGTGATTTTAATAAACTTTTCACAAAAGTGTACCAAAAAGAAAAATGAAAAAAAAAAAATGTTTTGGCTTGCTTGAAAAGTAACGCGATCGAACGTATAAACTTGAAGCTTAAAAAAATCTAAAAAATCTAAAAGAAAAAGTCTCGTTAGTGGATCGAAGAAAAGCAAAAGTTTACCTCCAACGACAAAGTCTAAAGTTTAGATGGTCATTCTAACGTCGTATGCGAAAAAAAGAAGCAAAACGTAAAAAGAAAAAATCGTCGCATTTGGTACTTTTAAGCTAAGATGATGGCGCGAGTTAAGAATCTCAAAGAAAAGCTTATTTCGTTAAAAAAAAAAAGAAGTCACAGCTCTGTCCGAATAAGCGATTACTTTTTGTGTTTTCATCAATTAAAAATGAAGTAAACATTATTTATTTACGTTAAAATGAAACGTAATTAAAATCATTGCGTAGCGGGTAGTGTTTCACTTTTAGCATTCAAACTGCTCGTCTTCCATCTTTTTTACAAAGTCTTTCAATTCAAAGATTTTTTTTTTTTAAGAATTTCTCGTTAGTACGATTCCTCAATTTTCGCTCGGGTTTTTCGAACGACAAAACAAGCATGCACGGAGCTTTATAGTCGGGGGATCGAGTCGGATATCGGTTCCACGTCGGTACATTTAATACGAGGCGCAACAAATTTTTTCGGAATGAACGAATGATAAAAAAAAACGCTGACACGTTTCGACTTAGGTAAATGATAAAAAAAAAAAATATTTTCGATAAAATTATTTTTTGGCACACCAATGCACCGACGATCAAAATTGCAAAGTTTTTTAAATCGTAGACTAAAATTGAAAAAAAAAAATTAAATTAAATGATTAGCCTCTTTTGAAAGACTCTTTGAAATATGAAGTAATGATAAAAAATAAATAACTTAAAAAAAATGGTACACGTAAATGAGTATTAAATTTATTCGCTTTGAAATAATTAAACTTATCCATGCTGTATTCTTCCCTAAGTGAAAGGAAAAACTTATATATTTATTCAAATCGTGGCATACCCAAGGTAATTTATGTAAGCTTTAGGTAAAAAATAAAAAAATAAAACATATACACACATGTCTCACATACACATTTTGATACACAATCACACAAAAAAAATAAATTAAAAAAATCACATCTAAGTACTCACTATCCACGTTCACGCATTTAAACAAAATAATTAATTAAGGTAAATGAAAAAAAAAATAAAAAATAAAAACCAAGTAAAGAAATGTAAAAGTATAAACGTTAAATTAAATTGTACCCCACACACGTGCATTCAATTATGCAATAAGGGAATAAGTGAAAAAAATAAATAATTAAACAAAAAATAAATGATAACGGCCCGTATAACACATTTGTAACAAGCATAAATTATTATTATTAAATTATAATTATTCTTATCAATCATTATTTATATAATTATTACACACGTGACACAATTATAATTAAAATGGAGAACAAAAGTAAGATTATACGTTTAAACAAAATAAATATGGTAAAAAATAAAAAAATAAAAAATGAAAAAAAATTACAAAAAAAAAAAGTCACGCGTTAGCGTTATTGAGCAAATATTCGACATTCAAGAAAAAATAAAAAAAAATAATGAGTACTATAGCTATTAAAACACTCTTTAGTCTTTAAGTGCGACTGATATTATTAAACAATTAAAATTAAAAACAAAAAAGGGCGCAAGTTTTATGCGAGTGCGATGCGTGTCAGAGTGAGATATAAATGCTAATATAGTAGGCGCATAAGATGTTTGGTTATTTATCGGACTCGATCGATTTCGAGCGTAAATGTCTCTAGCTTATTTTTATATCTATATTTTACAAAATTTCAGTAATTTTTTAAATGAAAAAAAAAATAATAATTGACTGATATGAAATGGTTATTTTTTTCAAACGAACTCATTATTTGTGTCATTTCAATATCCGCCGTCATTTGATATAAATGTCAATGAAATTGGTTTTCAATAAAACGCGATTTAGATTTTCAATGAAATAGCAGTTATGAGCTTCGCCCACTTGTCGTTTACGTTTGCGAACGACAAGTGCGGATTCAGTTGAAGGTTCAATAATAATACTAACAACGGGACTAAATTTTTGTGAAAAGCAAGAGACACGAGCGCGTCGAATGAGCTCACATCAAAATTAACGACAGTGGAAGCCGATAGAGGAAAACAATAGTGCAATAATAAGCATTCCGTTGAACATATATATATTTACGAAAAAAAAAAAAAAACGAAACTCTTCGAAATTACCGATGCGATGAGGATGTATACACGTTCAAACATACACAGGCGTATACTTCCGTTATGAGATATACGGACATTGAAAAAAAAAAAAAAGAATACGATATGATATAATATTGAACAAGTGAACTTTACACTCGTCGCGGTGATATAAACTTGCGTTTAAGCACGCTGTAATTTTTAAGGAATTTAACTTATAAGTCTCCGAGTTATTTAAAAAAAAAAAATTGAGAAAAAAATGAAAAAAAACAATTGTACTCCCCCAGATTTCCTTTTGACTACCAAAAACAAGTGAAACAGATAAACAGGAAATAAAAAACCAAAACGATGTCGTATTTGACAGGATTCGGCGTTGCAAATACATTTTTAGTTTAGTAGAATGATGAAAAGCAAATAAAAAAACAAACAAACAAACAAAATAATAGTTTTAAAAATAAAAAAGGTATAACAAAGAGTTTCGAACGCATTTTAATACAACTGCGCTGATAAAACTAAATCGAGATGACACGTATTTATATAGTAAATCGCTGCCCCTTTTTCTAAAGTACAATTATGCAAACATTTGTTTTCTGATTCTCTATAAAACATTGTAAAACTTGTACATTGGTAACTTGGACAAAAAAATGCGACTATCACGGATTGTCGACTTGATTAATGTTTGCCGGCTCTGATTTGAAGTCGCTATGATTACTTTTTTTACCTCTCTATTTTTTTTTCGAATTTTTATGTCACTAGCAAAAATAACGGTCAAATTTACAGTTTGTTCCGTTAAAACAAATCACCAAAAGTGATACTTCAAACTGTCCTTTAGTTATTAAATTTATTTTTTCCAAAAAATATATAGCTTTGTTTTTGCTTGCAATACCGTGATTTGAGTTTCAAAAAAAAGCTTGTATAAATAAAAAAAAAATTGACTATTCTATGCAGACCAGAGAGTTAAAAATAAAAAAATAAAATTCGTTACTATAGCACAACCCGTGAATAGTGCATTTTCTCGTTCCAGAAAATTTTTATGTATTCTTACTTTCCATATAGAACGTTTAAGCTTTTGTTTTTACTTCTTCCTCGATATAGCGTTTCCCTTTATACAGCGTATCATAAGTTATACTTTGTAAACGTCGTCGAAAGCATTTCCGTCCGTATTTCAACGTTACCTTGTTTTCCTTCTCACATATACATATACATACATGTATGTAAGTATGTATGTATGTAATATACGTGCAAATGTAATGTACAAGGTGGTGAGCGTAACCACCTCATCGACTTTAAAAAAAAGACTGTATGGGGCACATTTACTTAAAGAAAACATAGTCGACGAAATAAACAAATTTCGCAGTTGTACTTTGGATGGCGATTGCGGAGAACAAGATTTCTTTTTTTTTTTTTTTTTTTTTTAAACAAGTTTGTATAAGAAAATTTTCGATGATGCATTTTTAATTTGATAAATTTAATCTAATTTTGATTATCCAAGTAAAAACATCGGGTTTTTAAATTTCTTTTGTGGACTAAGTCAAAATTTTAATAAGATATTCAATTTTCACTTTTTCTAATATTTTTCATTATTAATTCTCAATGAGATTCGTTTGATAATATTATGATAAGAGAAAATGAATTTCACACGTTATTATTGCATTATATGATAATTGAAGTATTTACAGATTCATACTTTATTTAACCTTGTATTATTTGATAAAAATTTAATTGGCTTATATTAAAGTCAGTGAAAACTGGTATTTACACAAATCTAGTCTGAATAACTTGAAATTTCAATATCTAAAAATAAATTTCATCACCGTGAATTTATTTTTCAAGAAAAAAATATTTTAATTTTATCAAACGAAATCATTAAAGAATAAATATTTTAATTATTAATTAAAAATACGTCTGAAAAAAATTCTGTTAAAAACTCAATATTAACTCGAAAATTCATGCAAAAAAATTATAATTTAACGCATAAACTTTTTGCTAATTATTTTGTAAATTAACTTTTACCGTCGAATCTCCTTCTCCAAGTATCTCAGACTAAAAAGTTCGAAACTCTTTTTTTTTTTATTTATTTTTTAAGCAGAACCTGTAAATAAGTACCTCTCAGAGTAATCGCTCTTTTCATGCGAAGCCGCCCGATGATAAAAAAAAAAAAAGAAAAGAAAAACAAAAAAAAAAACAAAACCGTAATTCAGTATTTATATAATATAAAGCAAATTCCGAAAAGTTAATCGAACAAGAAAACAAAACATATATATAAACGAGCGGCTTCTTGATTCATTTCATCTCAGTGTGTATTTTCATTTTCATTTTTTTTTTTTTTTTTTTTTCATCAATATAAACGTGGCTCGCCGACGCACAAAAAAAATGGCTTTGCTTTTTCAGCAATTTTTCCTCCTCGCGAGCGCGCATAGTGAGAGCGTGCGTAAATTCAACAGCGACTGCACATTTGTTTTTCAAGCTTCATCTCGCTACACTTCCATCGCTTAAACGGAGCACTTTATTCACTTTTAAAATCAACTTTTAAAAAGAAAATATATAAAAAAAAAATGTTAAACAGCATTTTACAGCATCATATTGCAATAGCCAATGTTTCCGCGAATACAAGCCAAAGCCATTTATGCGCGTTTGTCGTCGACTATAGCCATAGAACAAAAGCGCGATCCGGAAATACCGCATACATAAACCAAAGCTTCATACGCAATCGTCCGACCCTTTTCTCTTTAACCCAACCATATACATACATACATACACGCATACATGGGAAATCATGTCATTGCGCTATTTACGCGTTGGTCATACGATATCCCGCATTTACACACATCTCATCTCCCAACATATATTGCAAAGCAGTAGCAGCAATTTGCCACCAGCTGCAGCTGCGTATATATATATACACTGCTATACCAACTTTTCTTTATTCAATGTGTATACATACACAGCAAGAGTTTGGTGGTCAGATTTGCGAGGCTATTACCATCACCGCAAGCACAAATACAAGCGACGAATTTGTTCCACTGAGCTTTGAAGCTTGCGAAGATCACTGGTGGTAATATTATGATTTTGCCTCTTCTGTGTATTTGTGCATGTGATGTTTGGGTGAAAAGAGAAGTAGTGGAGGATTTGCGACGCGATCGAAACTACCCGTGCTATTTTAATTGTTTATCGACATACCAATAAGCTGCTGCTGGGATTGTGGGAGTGGAAGGAAAATGAGGTTTTCACCTATCAAACATGATGAAATTTCAAATGGGATTTGTCGGTGGTAGAAATTGCTTGTTGTCGATTGCATTTGAAATGGCACGCCTGATTTTGATTCGTACTCCGGATCGCATATATATAATATGTAGGTATATTGTATATTTTTTCGAAACTTCATTCGGAATTATAAGACTGATTTTTAAAATTTCATTAATTGTATTCAGCTAATAATGTAGTTGTGAAAAAAATTTTTTAATTGTATTTATTGTATTCTATAATTATTATTATGTATATTATGATTGTGCGAATGTTGTATTGTGTTATTTAATTAGCGAAAATTTGAAGAAAAGAAAATTTTCGATTGTTTTGACATCTTGTGTTTATATTTGTATTATTATAATGTGGAGCTTTAAGTAGTACACTAAATTGCGACAAATGAAAAATTTATCTTTTTTTTTGCTTATTTTAAGGCACATCTCGAATTCTTTGTAACTGCGTGAAATGAACAAAAAAAAAAGTAATTAATTAAAAATCAATAAACATATAACATTAAAAAAACCCCTCAAAAAAATCATGTTATAATAAAAAAGCGAGCGAATTAAAAAAAAAATAATAAGCGCAGCAACCACGTTTCTATAATAATATCATGTAATTTCATTATAATACGATGGTAACAGAAAAAATGTGAAAGAAAAAAAGGTATCCTCATACAAAAACTCATTTAAATCGTCCTTGTCTTTTTGTCACCGTGTTCTGATAAAGAAAAAAAAAAGTACGAATAAAAGAAAAATTTCATGGTACTTGATAGTCGTTTACGTTTATTACATAATATCATACACACTAAAATTCCAGTAGACGATACAGCTATTCCTTGACTTGTCCAATTCAGTTTTCTTCACATATCCACACCACTTATATCCACTAAAAGAAAGAAAAAAGAAAAGGAAATAACAAACGACTTTTGGTCTGGTAGACGACAGCTCGATCGTATATCTATACACACACACACACACACACACACACACACACACACACACCCACTTCTTTTGATATTCTTTTTACAATCCTTCAACATTCGTGTATTTCTCTTTATTTTTTATCCCTTCCTAATATGATACCCACACAAAATGAGAAATTCGAAGGTCATACAAATATTTATAACAGACAAGCATTTGTAGTAACAATTATATTTTAAGAGAGCCTCTTACCTACCTACCCTACCTACCGCTGCGAAACAGCGTTTAATTTTCAGAAACAAGGATTAAACTGGACATGCAAATAATTTCTCATTTTGTCTGATGGGTATACGGTATTATAGTCATAAACCGTGAAATTGAAATAATACACGTTTTCTATATAAACTGTTAGTCTACATTTAGAAAATAAATTTTGCTTATTTCCGCTCTTCTGACTCAATCTCTTCCAATGTCGAGCTATTGTTTGTATATATGTATATGCAGACGATTTTTTTAAAAATTTATTTTTATCTTATCCAAACGTTTTATTCCTGATGTTATATATCTTATGTAAGTAATTTATATTATCTACTGTATATTTTTCATGATTTCAAAAATGAATATCTTTAAACGGAAATAATTTGTTTTTTCGCTTTCTTAGATTCATTTTCTAATTTTTTTCTTTTTATTTTAACTCCTTAATATGTGTCCATCGAAACAATAATACATAAAATAAATCGAAGCAGACGTCATTGTTGTTACTAAAAACAACTTGCTGATTAAAGTATTTAAATGCCCTTGATTTGTGAACATCTGACCTTGATCTCAATTACATGACTAACTGATTTTCCTATATGCTGGATATGTTTTTTTTCTTTAATTAATCATTGAGTATACAATTATATCGATACTTTTATATTCTCATGTCTTACCAACTTTTTTTTTTCTTTTTTAACTTTTGTTCATTTTGATTTTCTTAATTAAATATATTCAAGGATTTTTACAAGTGATAAATCGATATATCTTATTAAGCGAAGGACGGAATGATTAAACAGTCGATTTATTTATACGATATTGTATATTTTAAACCGACGATTATATTTTTTTTCTTGCAGATTTTATATTTTAAAAATAGATAAATTTTAATCGATAAAATAAATCTAAATTTACAATTAGATAGATATATAGCTATAGGGGAGAGTCTCCTAGTATGGGACCCCATAGCCATTTTGCCTGTAACTTTTGATCGGGTGGACCAATTTTCAATTTCAAAAAAAGATTTTGTGCG
>JAPYZE010001062.1:0-42147 GCA_030522805.1 Leptomastidea abnormis
ACACACAGATATATATATATATATATATATATATATATATATATATATATATATATATATATATATAAGAAGAAAGAGATGATAGAACTCTATGAGAAAATAAGACGTAGAGAGGCGGACTGAACAAGAGCGTGTATATAGTTATGACAAATAACCTGCCGAGCACAAGGAAGCGAGGATGTGCAAAAGAGAAAGAGAGAGAAAGAGTTTATTTATCGTGTTGGGTACATTTGAAATTCAATAATACGCGCGGACGCCCCTGTATTTCTACCTTGTATCATATATATGTATATACAATTCTCTACTTCAAAATGGTTTAGAACCACTCGAGTCCACGCTCCTGTACTTTGCATAATAACTTCGCCAAACAAAATCTGTGCACTTGCGCCCATAACACCAGCTACATATTCTAAACACTTCAGCCTTGGAATATTGCTTCTATTATTTTTTATTATCATTTTTTTTTTCTTAAAATTTTTTAATCGTGTAGCTTATCGTATAGCTTATGTAAATTTATTGTAATTAAAACTGTGAAATTAATTTATTTTATACTGGTAAGACTTATTTTATAAATATTAAATGTTGAATACATAATATATAAAATAAAATCTTACCAATTGTTTATGTTTATCTTCTATACTAAATTGCATTCATCTACAACACATAATCTTCATTTATTTTAACTTATAAAGTTAATCAACTCAATTACAGACAAAAAGTTTCTCCATAGCATTGAGAAAAAAAATTTTTTTTTTTCTTACCTCTAATTACATTGGTCATTTTAAAGTTGAGTAGAAAGACAATGATTGGATTAGTCATGGAGTATCGACTCTAAATGTATAAAGTAAGATAAGTCTCTTGAAAAGACTTGTCATAACCAACTAATACTTTAGAATCGAGTTCCAATAGGAAGAAACCAAGTTTTTGTCTTTCATCCCCCTTTTCCCACCTTTACCCTTCCTATCTCTCTTCATCCAGCAACTTTTTTTTTTAACTTCTTTCTTTCCACTCAACCATGCTTATACACCTCTCTTTCTTTCTCTTCCTATCCTCAAGGTTTTCATGTACCAGCTCAATTCTACCCCTTTCTTTTCTACGCCTCAAGCTCTCTTTCGTTTTTATCCAAGTTAAACTTTTTCCTCGTACAGCAAGGCACTACTCGCTCGCTCGCTCGCTCGCGTCAATTCCCGCTTCATAAAAACTGTACCAGCCACTCTTCGGCAGCCATCTGGCGTTTACGCGCACGTTGTTACTGCTATATCCATCCCCTTCCTACCTCCTTTTTTTTCTTCCTTCTCCTCCTCCAACCATCTTCCGGAAAAGATGAATCGTGAAAGTCTCGTGCACTCGTTTGGCTATATAGTTATATACAACCATATACATATATACATACACACACATATATATACACCAGTTTCTACAGCTTGATTTTCCTTTCTTCCCCTCTGCATTTTTCATCTTGCCAGTTCTACTGTATGTGAACTCGTGTGTATGTGTGTGTGCGAGCTGGAAATCCGCTCTGCAATAATAATGTACCCCCCACCCCCCTCCTCCTCCCACTTTTTTTTTTTAAGCAGTATAGCAGTAGTAGAAGCAGATACGAGTTGCCGTATCCGCATTTCTTTCATCGTATTCCCTTCTAAACCGCACTTCTTGTGTATACGCGTTACTTTGATAAAAAAATAAATAATATTACATTGAGATAAAATATTATATAGATATCGTCAAATTTTCACTTAATAAATTGAATTCATCAAAATTGATGATAAATCCCAATAGTGTACTAACCATTGGTCCCTTCCCACACAAAATCGAGTAACTCTCCAGTAGTAGCGCTTGGTAGCCAATCTACGCAGAACCAATGTGCAAAAGACGACCAAGATGCTTGCTAGCATATTTTTCTCGTAATATTGGAATCTGCTTCTTTTCTCTCATTTTTTTTCTCTATGACGAAAGCTTCATATTTTGCTGTAAATAACAAAAATAAAAAAAAATAAAAAATTCCTTACGTCTTTTCTCTTTTTCAAACTTCTTTTATTCATATACTTCAGTTTCTGTTGATTTATTTCATTTTTTTTTTAATTCTGACAAAGAAATGTTTTCAGGCATATTGCATATATTTTGAAAGAATTTAATAACCATTGTATATTTATTGCTTTTACTGACTCATAAATGTATTAACTTACACCAAAAAAAAAAGATGATTAAATGTATTCAGAGAAATATCAATTTTCATTCTCAAACACGAAGCTTTTAAATTTATTAAACAAAAATGTAATAAAGATATATTTTTCTCACATCGCATACAATATGATATAAATATTCTAATTAAATAAAAATCTCTAATAAATTATTTCTTCATTTTTCTATAAATACACACATACTAGGTAAATAAAATGAAAAAGACAATTAAGTTAGATATTACTGACATTGAATTCCGCTGAATTGTCTGAGCATAAAACAAAAGAAAAAGAACAAAAAAAGAAAAAAAGAACAAAAAAAAAGAAAAAAAAAGAATCAACCTCTACGACCTCTAGTCCTCTCTCAAATAAAAGTAAATACCATTCTCTTTCCTTTTGCTCTTTATCTCGTTTTTTATTTCTCTCTCTCTCTCTCTCTCTCTCTCTCTCTTCTCTCTTCTATGTCTCAGTCTCTCATTCTACTGTCTATTTATCGATTGAAGACGAGAAGTCGAATGGCGCCGCCGATTCAGCGTCTATTAGAGCAATCCGTGAACCATATCGATAGGACTCGAACTCCAAGTGCCGAAGAGCCAGAAACGAGAGAAGACTACGACGACGAGAGAAAGAGAACCAGCAGCTGGTAGTAGTCGAATAGGGTATACAGAATGGAATGGAAAAAGAAGAAAGAGAGACATGAGGAAGGGGGAGAAAGGAAGGTGAGGTAGGAAAGAAATACGCCACAGAGAGTAAGGTAGATATGAGAGGATGCGGGTGTCAGTTTGAAGGATCTAAAGGAACGGCAGATATAGAAAGTGCTAGTGCAGAGGAAAGCGAGATGCCTGCAAAAAAAAAAAGAAAAAGAAAGAAAGTTGATATTATATCGGCGAAAGAGAAAAAGAAGAAGAAGAGGAAGAAGAGGTATGTGAGAAGAGCAAGCGAGGAGGTAAAGAGAGAAGGAGAGAATGAGTCAGGGGCCAGTAGAGGATTTAAGAGTTGGAATGCGATAACCCGAGTGGCAGACGTTGCTACTACTACTACTACTACTACTACTATTCCTTGCACTATAGAGGAAGGAGAAGAAGACTGGACGTCGCGAGATCCTTGATTTACTTGGTTTCTCCTTTTATTGGCAAAAGAAGCAGCAAGAGAGCAAACAGGTTATACGAAGGTATATATATGGAATTGCTTCTCTCTCTATATATATAGAGGTCTCGAAAGACGCGTGATGTGAATTTTTCGACATTTTGCAATCTAACCTTACTCATCTTATACACGTATGTTTGAGAGAAGAAAGAAAAGCGCACGTATATTGTGTGAGAAAAAGAGAAAAGGAAATATCTTGAATTGTGGGTGGGTTCAGGAAAAGAGAATGGTAATAATTGATAGACTCGGTGGATAACATCTTGAAAAAAAAATATATATATAACAAAGAGGTATTCTTGATAATACCAATCGATGTGCATTTTGTATAAAAAATAAGGATTTTGTTATGACGTTTGTCTGAAGTAAATATGTTATTATACAAATGCGATATTTTGATTTTGTTAATATTAAAAATAAACTGCAATTTATAGATATTAATATTTGATGAAATTTAATTAATATTGTTGAATGATGATTTGCATTGAATAAACGTAGTTTTGAAATAATTCTAGACATTAATGCAATATTATTTACGTCACTATTAGTACGTCAGTTTGGTAATCAGTTTATTGATTATGATTAACGAGTAATATATTTACTATGTACGATATTAACGTTAGTTTACTATGAAATAAGTTTTGAATAATGAATCATACGTTTATTTTGATATGTATATAATTATTATTTACTTGCTAAAAAGTTAATTAATAAATGTGAACGAATGTATAAGCACTAAGTAGTACTATTTATTATTTAAGGTACAAGATTTACCTTTTTAATTATTAATTATTTATTAATTTTTGTTCTTCATCACTTCTAACTGTCTTTCACTTTTTAAAAATGAATAATTGTAAAAAAAAAAAAAAAAAAAAAATACAAAAGTGCATTTTTCAATATTAGATTGTTTCCCAATGGAACAGTACAATAGTAGTATTGACTTTTTTTTTTTTTTTGAAATAAAAAAAATTTTTATTTTTTTATTGCCGATAGCTTTTCACAAAACATGCTCTAGAGAGCATGTAGAAAGAGCATAGAACAGAGTTAGCAGATGGGGAAAGAGTGAGAGAGATATACGAGGAAATGAAGAGAAAAAGATTTGCAAAAATAAAATAAAAATGAAAAAAAAAAATAATAAAAATAAAATGTAAGAGAAGAACCAGAGCTAGTCGAGAAAAGTAGAATGTAGAGAGAATGAGAGACAAGTTGAAGGAGGAGGAAAGGGTGTGGTGGTAGTAGTAGTAGCGGTCTAAGCCGATGCTCTAGTGGTAAGAGAAAAAAGAAAGTAGGTTGGGCCCAGTGGAGGAGGAGGAGGAGGAAGGTTTTGCTGTTAGTAGTTGCACTCGGACGTTGTCCAGCAGTTCCAACGGGGTGATGCAGCCCCTGTGGTATACACATATATGTATGTGCTTCTTCCTGCCTCATTTCGTATATCTTTTTCTTTTTTCCCTTTTTTTTTTTTTTTTCTTTTTTCATGTGTGCTTTCAAGTGTTTTCTTAAGACTAGCACCACCGGGAGGGTCTACCTATATAGCTAGCTTTAATCCAAGGCCTTTGGGTAAGCGAAAAACTCACTGGGCGATACAACCAAGCGATCTTGGAGGTCGTAATTATTCTTTTCTTTTTCTTTAACCCCTTTTTCTTTTGTATTTTTCGCTCAACCACTTTCGTAAATCTTTTGCGCTTTAATTGCTGGTAATTTTTATTTAATTCTTATTACTGACCGATGCTGCTGGTTTTTGACGTTTCAATTTATTTCTTCCGCTTGTCGTTTGTTTTACCATAAAAAAAAGGAGGTTAAAGATGCAAAAGTTGGAAAAGCTGATTTGTGACGCTATTTATAAAAGACATTTAATATTTTTAATTGCATGCGTTGGTATTTAAAAAATTTATTGCTATAAAATTTATTTTATAAGTTTTTTTTATCACTATAAAATACATTTTGTTAGTGTATCCTTTTGACCCTATTTTCTTAAAAAAATATAAATTTAAACTTATGAAGTAATAATTTTTTATATGTAAAACAATTTTTTTAGTAATAAACAAAAAGCTTTTTAATTTAGTATATAGTAAAGTAGATGTGATATATTTTTTTTAATGCCATGATAAAAGATGATAATAAAACTTTTCCATTTTAAATGTTAAAATTTAGTTATACTTACATTTATTAGCTTGACTGTCAATTTATTTACCTACATTCGTATTGCTAAATCTAAAAAAAAAGAAAATATGATGTTTCATTAAAACAAATGATTAAATCTAGAAAAAAGAAATATATAAAACAGCACATCGTTAAAAAAAAGTCAATCTTGTGATTTCACAGTTATTCCAATGTATACATAGAAAAAAAAACGAATGACCATATTGTGTACTGTTTCATATACAGGTATTGTCCAGATTAAAACCTTGGCGTAACAACACAATTCAAGCCATGTCGCATGTTTTTGTTTATAACTGCTATTTACACGATGGTATCGAAAAAAAAGTCATCGAATTGGAAATAGAGAACACAGCTGGTTTTTTGTTGGTCCACTGTATGTCCTTTTTATTGGAATATTTAACGAATTTAAATAGCTTTCATCAATCAATGGCTGACATTTTTTTTAAAGTTTTTTTGTAAATATTTTACTTTATATGGTTTATGTGTTTTAAAATACTAGATAAAAAAACAGTATAACTACACAAAACAGTAGTATGTATCAATATTCGATCAGACGTCGATTTAAAATATATTTTTTATTTTTATAAGCGAACAAAATATTTATTTATGAAATTCTATTTTTAGCTGTAATCATATTTAATTTATTGCAAATAATAATTATTTTCTAAAAATTATTCTAAAGATTTTTATATCTAAATCAGTAGTAAAGGTCAGTATTGAGTCAGACATGCATTACAACGTCATTATCGAACTTTTAAACGCCCTTTCGTCTTATTATTACAATTTCTGATATCAAACTAATAAAATATACAATAAAATTTGAATTTCCATTAAATATTCATAACATTAAACAATACGTCTAACACGAATTTCAAACATCTATTTAACTTAATATAAGCTTAACTCAGCCTTATCAAAGATCGAAATCGTATAGAACCAATAAGATAACCTTTTTCACACCCTTTTCACCAAAAAAAAAGAGAAAAAAAGGCCATCCATTCTCATCTCAATTTTCCAAGTCGTTCGCACCATCTTCCAAAGCATCTATCTCAACAACACAAACACACACACACACACACACACACACACACACACACACACACACACACACACATACAGAAACAATTTCGCAAGGGAGAGTACGAATTCTCTCCCTCACGTATATAATTTGAGACAAGGACAGAAGAGATATATATATTTTCTCACACGTCGGAGGTCGTACACTTCCCCCTCCCCCCTTCCCCTCATACGACAAAGTCAGAAGCAAGTAAGAGATATGGTGTCGTTCATAAATAAATCTGATTCTCCCCCCTTCCCTTTTGTCACGCCCACAGCTTTCCCACAGTCGCCCTCGCTATAGTCCTCATTGTCTCTTGGTTTCTCTTGCAGTAACACGGTGAAATACATATTCCAGGAAAGCAGATGGTATTGTCGTTGCAACATCTTCTTTCGTGGCTCGTGGTATATAATTTTCAAGAGTTTTAAAGAGCGAGCTATCCGTCCGCGGTTCACCTCAAAAAAAAAGAAGAAAAAAAAAAGAATAGAAAAGAAAGACAGCTTCACCATCTACTATATACTCAGTACATCAACTTGGCTTTTCTCTCAACGCACATCAATGTAGGTCGTGGTATATTCGTCTGCTCGAGTTCACTCACTCGTATAAGACGTTCACCAAGCCGCTTTCCCACAATGAGCCGTCAGTACGTAAGCTCACGTACGGCTAGCTCTGCTGCTACTGCTACTGTGGAATGGGGAGGGGGTTGAGAGACGCGTGCTCGTGACGCGCCTGGTAATTATTCGCTGACTGAGGTGTGTATGCTGCTGGTGGCTGGCCGCGCACACGTGTCTCTTGCTCCCTTCCCCCCCCCCTCCTTCCCTCTCTATGTACCTACGTGTAGGAGTGAGCCCTCTAAGAGTCAGGCTTCCCATAGTAGTTGACAATCTCGACGTGGCAGAGCGAGAGGCGGAGCTCGTGCGACACCGCCTATTTACCCTTGGCACCCGCTAGTTTGTTTTCGGACGAGGAGGGGGGAGGGAGAGAGGAAGGGTTGAGAGTAAGGAGAGTGAGAGGGGTATAGGTGTGGCAAGGTGCGCCGCTGAACGAGAGCCTTCGCTTTGTATATACGAGCACCACTGCGGTCGAGACTGCGGCTTCCCTCTGACGTTTTCCAGATAACCGCAACGATATATGCACTTTATTAAATTTTACGTGGTTATAGCGTATTCATATTACTAACCTTTCTGTATATGTGTATGTGTGTATGTCTGACACATGCCAACTTCATGTGTCAATCTTACACGTTTTTATAATATATGCTCTTAAGATGATATTTACATAGAGATGTTGTTTCTTTTTATTTTACTTTAAATCAATGATGTGACACTTAATTGTTTTAATGATGAATTTTATTGTTAATAAAAAGATAGGTATAAGTTACGTATGTAAATAGATATATGCAAGATTTGAAAGCTATGCAAAAACAAATATTAAACTACGTTGCAGAATATTACGAAATATTTTGTGTTTTTTTTTTTTGTACATTTGAATATTAAAAAATTTTTGTCAACTTTGCAATTCGTTTTAGATGATCGTTTTTTTTATGAAGGTGCAAAAAAGCTTTTTTAATTTGAAAAAAATTTCATTGTACAATAAAGAAATTTAAGTACAAAGAATACAATTTTAATAAAATTACATAAGTTTAAAGGAATTATTTTTTTACGCAAATATATATATATTTTTTAATTTTAATTTTTCGTTGAATAAGTATTAAAAATCAATATGATCGTATTTTAAATAATTGAGAAAAAATTATGATACCTTATATTGTAATAACCTATGTAATGTTTAACAAAAGATTGCAATTATAATATTAATGAATTAACAAATAAAATATAAGTTGTTGGTTTTATTGATGAGTATGATACATTGAGAGTATTAATAACGCCAAGTTATTTAATACAATGGAGTACATTTTCATTTTTTATTATACTATTCACATAAGTTAATCATCAATTGCAATTATTTTAACACAATTAGTTTTTCTAAAAAAAATTGTAGTTCAAATAGTTATATTAATCATTTATAAAAAATAATTTTCAAACATCAACATAAAAAATAATAAAAAAAATATAAACGAGTATAATGATATCTTACTTTAAGCATATTCTAAAAAATCCTCATATCTTATAACTTTGATGTATATACACTGTAATGGTCCACAAAAAGAAAAAGAAAAAAAAAAGAAAAATCATCCGAATACCAGTCCTCTAACAAGCGCAAAACACTAGAAAATGCATATATCCGCAGTGAAAAAGGGATCAAAAGAGTCAGAAAAAAAAGTAAAAGAGAGACCAAGAAGATCCTCATTACATGAAAATATCGGAAACTCTCGAAAAACGAGGTATATGTATATCGTATATATATATATACATAGATACTACGCGCTTAGAGAGAGATATAGAGAGAGAGAGAGAGAGAGAGAGAGAGAGAGAGAGAGAGAAAAACTATACATTGCAATCCGTTGCCAAACTGTGTCAGTGTTATCCTCGGTTTCTGTTTGCCCAGAAAAAACAGAAAATATTACACGGCTGAAGCTCTTCAGATTAGCACAGAGAGAGAATATATATACTAGCACATGCATATACGCCTAAAGTTCCCTTGACCTGTACACACAGTAGCAGCAGCGGGCAGCTGCTCTAGTACATATACACACACAAAGTACAGAGAAAAAGAGAGAGAGAGAGCGTGTGAAGAGAACCGGCATCGGAAATCCTGAAGCGGCGAAGCGAGTAAAAGAGGGCGCGGTACCCAAGCGCTACATTGGCCCTATACATACATATATGGCGTATATAGATGTATACAGGACGCGAAGCGACTACCCTTACTCTTTCTCTCACTTTCTAGCTGCTAAATCCGGGTCGAGCTAACTTTGAATAGCAAGCTACTAGGTACTGTAATGCATTGGCAAGAGAGAGAGAGTGAGAGAGAGACTGGTCTAAAGAGAGTCCAGCAACTACTATACTCTGATGAGAAAGTAGGAGAGAAAGAGAGTAGTAGTGCAGAAGTCTCGATCGAGAGACCCGCGTTATTTCGCGAAAGCTTGGTGCTACTAGTAGTAGTAGTAGTAGCGGCAGCAGCGTTTCATTTTGCGAAAATCCTCATGTTTTCAACGAGCGTAATCCGCTCTACCATTGGCGCGGTCGGCTGGAAACGTATTTATACGACCGTTCTATCGGTACATGTGTGTGTGTGTGTGTGTGTGTGTGTGTGTGTGTGTGTGTGTGTGTGTGTGTGTGTGTGTGTGTGTGTGTGTGTGTGTGTGTGTGTGTGTGTGCGGGAAAATTTATTCGCGTTTTATTGGCAGGATGAAATGAAGGGGTTCATTGGTATGGCTTCCTTGCTTGCTAGAGCTGTTAGAAAGGACAAAAAAAAAGGTGTACGCGTATGTGATTGTGTGAGTGTAGGAAAGTTGGATTTAACGGAGTGGTTACAGATAGTGGTTTTTCTTTTTTTTTTTTTTTTTTTTAAAGGATTTTAGATGGGGTTTAGAGATTCTGCTAGACTGACTTTTGCAGTTTTTGAATTATGTTTATTTAAGCGGACATTTTTTTTAGATGTTTTATTTTGACTGCTAATTAACGTAGAGTTTTATGAAGGGTTTGTAAAAAGAGAAGGTGAAATTAAATTTTTTTTTTATTATTATGAAATGAGTTTGGATAGTGAGTTACGAGTTTTGGAATTTGTTTGAAGTTTTTAATGTAAAAGTAAATATTGATATTTTTTTGGAAAAATTTAAGTAATACTTTATAGAACATATCAAAATTTAAAAAAATCAAAAAATGGAAAGTCTAATTGGAACCAAAGTACATTCCATAAAAATACATATTGTCACGATTCATCTTTCTCACAAATTACTTCATTCTTAATAATAAACATTTTTTAAATACAAATATAATCAAATTTTATTAAAAAAATCCATTATACACATTTATTTATTTATTTTTTGTCATATACGTATGTATACCATACATAAAAATTTAATAAAATAACAACAAAGATGAAAAAAAAAACCTTTATTTACTTTCTATTCTACAAGCTATACCTACATATTTGCGATTGAATAATCTAAAAGTCAATTTTTCTTTTCCCCCCACAGAAAAGAAAATTTTTTCGTCCTTTGCTTAAAAAAAACAATACACACTCACGTTTTGTTGTTCGTTCTCGGTCATCATTTTAAGCCCCCGAACAAACCTGCAACAACATCGAATTTGCGATCAAATTTGCAAACAAGCTTGCCATCCACTCACCCACCCACTCCCCTCTCTAGCTAAGGGAAATTATTTTCCATCGTTACTATACTAGCCGTTTGCTTGTCGTGTACACGCTTTCTCTCTCTCTCTCTCTCTCTCTCTCTCTCTCTTTCTCTCTTTCAGAGAGAGAGAGAGCAAAGCTGATTACAAAGTCAACGTTGACTTTGCTCACAAAGAAAACTCGATCCCTTCCTCCATCCCCCTATTCCCCCTTTTCACTCCCTTTTTCATTCCTCTCTCTTCACCTCTTACCATCGTCGCGATCTATTTTAGCTCTAGCGTACACAGAATAGGCGCCCCACCAGCAGCAACAGAAGCAGTAGCAACAGCAGCAGTAGAAGCATATACGCCCCCAAGCTATCCGACATCTCATGACGAATGCAGAGCACGGCTTGTGCGCTATACCACCTTGTGCTACCTACCTACCTACCTTTCCTTTCTACCTCAACACAAGCCCGTTCACGATACGTGATTTGTCATCTATTTCTAAAGGAGCTCAGAATTTTCGCTAGCATGCTACTGCTGCTGCCTGCTGCTGATGTTGCTTCTGTGTTGATGCTGCTACTGCTGCTATGTATAGGCTGTGTGTGTATGTGTGTCTGGAGATGGAAGGAGGTGTACGCGCGAGCGTGAGCCTGCGGCATCACGTAGTTGTGTGCTTTGTCATTTGACTTTTACATCTGACGAAATGGCCCTACGTGTTCGCCTGGAAGAAACACGATGAGAAAAAAAGAGAGAGAGAGCTTGAAAGGGGAGAGGAGGGGGATAAAAAAAGAGAATACAAATTGCTGGGATCTTGAAATATGTTACTGATGAAATGCGACTTAAGGGATGTTATGTTGAGATTTTATCGATTAATTTTGATAAATTGTATGTTTTTTTTATTAGTAGCGAATTATTTTTTCAAAATTTTTGTATGAATTTTTAGTATGGTACTTAATAATTAATAATTTTATTTTTGTTTCAGGTGAGTACTATTGTGACTTTTTGAAATAACCATAATTGAGTAAGTAAAATTTATGTTTATAGAACGAATTTGATATTTAAATAAATCGATTTGAGAGAAATTATTCATGCGTGACCATAATGATGCGATTTTAATATTTATAGAATATATTGGTATCCAAATTTAATAATCTTTTTATATTGGATTGGTATCTATTCAATAAAAATTAATGTTTCATTGTTTTAATCAGATTTCTGGCTTAAAATACTTTAAATTAATATATTCTTTGAAATTGAATACAGCTATTGTAATAAAGTTTATCTTCTTTTTTTTTATAACTCAAAGGTAATATAATTTTATGATAGTATTCAAGTTGGAACATAAATAGAAACCTCATAAAAAAATTATATCATCTGCCTGGAAAAATTGACTTTTAAAAACAATAACTTTTATATTATAATTACGTTTTTACATTATTTAAATTAAAAAGTAAAATTTATCATACAAAAATTTTTTTTTATGAAACATAAGTGTCTTTCAAATTTAGCTACAAAAATTTTAGTTAAAGAGTTTTTAATCTACATATATAATCAACAATATTTTTACGCATCAACATCAGCTAAAAGTTTCAAGCAACGTTCATAAATTTTAACTCTTAAATTTTACCTTAACTTTTCTTCTTTTTTTTCAAAGAATTAACATTTTTATGAAACTTCCATCCATCTACATAGTTAAATATCTTCTTATAAAGAAGCTACAAAGTTACCATTGATAATAATAATTTATCTCTAATTTCTATACATAGCTCCACATAAAAGTACAAAAAAAAAAAAAATACTTTAAAAAAAGAATCATACACATATAACTTTATAAACATCAAAACTTAAGAACATTACGATAATAAAGATATTATCGTATTTAAAAGAATTTTACGATCAACTGAATCAAAGATTCACATCCTTTTTTTTTCATAAAATTCACCTTTCCCCCACGTAAACTTAAATATATATCTCGTCTCTATCCATTCCCCCCTTTTTTTACCCATCTGACTTCTCATATCCGAAAACGATAAAGAAGATAACGACGCGTTATATAGAGAAAGAGAGGTTATTACGAACTCTCGGGTAAAAATCGGGGAGAGAGCTACTGCTACTACTACTACTACTGAAGACGTATAGGAAACTCAAACGCGGGGTAAAAAAAAAAAAAGCCGGACCATAAAGTAGCTACCGAGAGATGAGATCCGGCAGCTTGTGCTAGCGTAGCGTCACTTTTTTATTTTTCTTATCCTTATACCTTCTGTCTCTTCCTTTGCTGCAGGACTCTATTTGTTAAGTCTACTAAGGGAAAAAAGGATGGGGGGGGGAGTAGGAGGGTAAGTAGAGAGGACGAATAGCATGGTGTGTAACGACCTGGAAAATTTAGACAGAGTCGTCTTGGCGCGTCCGCGCTGGGATTTATCCGTTTGTACCAGTTGGCTTCTTTCTGCCGGAAGATGTACCTTTTTTTTTTCTTTCTGACTACTCGTCTTAATATTGACAAAGTTCCGCTGTCAGCTTATCTGCGCTTGAGAGATTCTTGTGGTTTTGCATGACCGTCTCTTTCTCTCTCTCTCTCTCTCTCTCTCTCTCTCTCTCTGTATGAGTATATATGTTTGTTTTTAGATGCAACTGTGGAACTATGATTTTGTGTTAAAGAACATATGACACTAGCAAGTTATAGTTGAACGTTAACTTTCTGGAAAATTTTTTTTATTTTTAGTCTTTGAATGTCATTTGCAATTCAAAGAGTTTTTGAGATGTAATCCATACAGTCTGTGTCTTTGTTTTATCAAAACTTTTCATGACATTTGCAAACTGTAGTGCTTGCAAGTTCGAATGGTAATGGGATTTAATATCGATATTTTTTAAATATTTGTACTTTATTTAAGTTGATTTTGATTGAAGTGACGCGAAAAAATTGTTAAATTTTTTTGCTTTTATATTTATAATTGTTGTTGTTCAGTTTATAAATGATACATTTGCATGAATAATTTTGTAAAGATCCAAGTTTCTTTTTTGAATTTTTAAACATAAAAATTGAGTTTCTCTTAAAATTAAGTACTTTCAAAAATTTTTCTTTTTTGAGTCACTTTATGAGGTTCTAGACTTCACAGGATGCTTTGTCAGGTAAAGAACCTTGCAAAAATTTTAATACTTCCTTCTTTTTTAACGGCAATTTAAAGTTTCTGAATATAAAAAAATATGTTTAATATATTTTTATTACTATTCTTGACACACCTGCACCTTTACCATTTTTTCTTTACACTTTACATTAAGTACATTTTCAGTAAAACTAAATTTCTGAAAAAAATTCAATAAAAAAACAACTAAAAAACTAATAACTTTGTCATAAAATAAATTAAAAAAAAATTTATAATACCCTCTATTTCAATGATAAATCTAGCTATTTCAAAGAACAACAACAACAACATAGTGGCAAAAAATAAACGTGATCAGAGAAAATGACAATTTCAAGAGACAACACAATTCAAGCGTAAACGTCTGAGTAAATTGCTCAAATCGTCTCGAGTCTTCTCAGGTCCCTTTTATTTGGGCTCTTGAGTCTCTCCCTACTAAAGAAGACAGTGGAAGCCGGTAAAATCCTCAAGCAGCATCAGCAGCATCTTCTTCGTCTCTCTCTATCTCTTTCTACAACGTCTGTTGCTACAATAATCGCAAGGCCCGGATGGGCTTAGCTAAAGCTAAGACTTTATCTTGCAATCTTGACTAAAATCTCTCTCTCGCTTTCTCTCTCTCTTCTACTGTATAGCTAGACGACGCTTCTCTCGGGTAATAGTTCACGCGCGCTCGCACAGTTGCTGTTTAACCCAAAGTCTTGCTTTTCCCTCGTATATATATATACATCTAAGCCAGAAATATAGTCACCTTCATTCTCCTCTTCTCATCTTCTATATATAGCACAGCAAGTCCAAAAGCTCTTCTTCTCGATGGCGATGAGAGAAGGAAAGTGGTAATAGCACCGGTTGGCTTTGGATCTATAGATGGTTAATGAAGATACAGGATAGCCTCAACTGCAGGCATTGGCTAAGCGTGAAAATGAGAAATCGCGATCGCGTGGCTATGAAGTCTATAACAGTTAAATATTCTTTTTATTTTCTTGCAAAGCAATCCTGTCACTGATATTAAATTCTCACACTTTTACTTTTATTAAGAACGGAAATGTGAGCTTTTTATGTAAAGGAAAGATTGGATGAACGTGAGAGATGATCTGAAAGATTTTTATTACGTTAAAAATTTCTTTTTCAATCGAGGTATAAATTGTTCTTAGTTTAATGATTTGATAAGTATAAGATTAGAAAAAATTAAATATTCATTGTTTTGTAATTAAATGCTAGATGAAATTTAATTCTTGATAATTTATTGTGTTTAGTAGTAATAATAATTTTAGGTTACTGATAATCAACTTTCTTTAAATGCAAGCTTAGAATTGTTTAGTTGATTGAACGTAAACTTTGTAATCTACATGTCGTGGGTTCGATTCCTTGCGTTTGTTAGCTGAGTGAATTAAGCTTACTTGCCAAAATACACTTAATAGAGTGTGAAAAGGCTTTATAAAAAAATCCTCAAAATAAAAATTGTTGTTTCGTCTGTTTAAATTAAATTTTTTTGTAAAAAAAATATTTTTAATTAAACTTAAAACTTATTTGTAAAAATATTAATTAGTAATTCATAAATAGCAAAAAAAATTTTAATTTAATTTATAGAAATCTATCATAAATTAATTTTATTTTTATATCCAATCAAATCTTTTTTGAAAATAAATTATTTATAAAAAAGAAAAAGTTGAAACATAAAAAAAATTTCTTCTCATATCTTTTTAATACATTCAAACACAACTAAGAAATTATAATTCCTACAATTTTCTTTTTCCTCAAAAAATTGCCTTACTCGTCTTTTTTTTTTGAGCCCTGAAGTCTTACAGTAACATCAAAAGTTAAAAGAAACGCCCAACTGCAGCAAAAAAAAAAAAAAAAAAAAAAAAAAAAAAAAAAAAAAAAAAAAAAAAAAAAAAAAAAAAAAAAAAAAAAAAAAAAAAAAAAAAAAAAAAAACAAAAATAGAAGGAGACAAAAAAGTCAAGAGAGCAAAAGTTAGGGTGGTATAAGGTTGGGAGATGAAGGAAAGAAGGGAAAGAGCTATTTACGAAATGTGTATATCAAAGAGAGGGGCTAGGTGAAGGAAGGAGGAGAAGGAAGAGGAGAAGGAGAAACTACTACGCTAAATGCTTGGCCATTAGCGGCCTGTAAGTAAGTCATGCCAATTGCAAGAATCCATGGTTCCTCTTTGTTACTCTCTCCGGTTTCTTGCTTATTCCTTTCTTCAGCAAAAGCACGCGAGAAAAAGAGACAGAGAGAACACTGCGATTGAGAGAGAGAGAGAGAGAGAGAGAGAGAGAGGCTTGTTGTTAAGAGGTGTTGTTCCTTAGCAGGTCGACATGAGAGCTTGGGCTATTTCGGTGTAATGCCCTGGCAATGAGTTCAAGTATATATGTATAACTATGTTTAAGAGGTACGCATATATATACATACATATATACATACATACTTACGTACATTCACATTTTCTCTATAGCAATATGCTACTCTAGGTTGCGCTTGCTGTCACCGTTTATCTTTGCTCTTTCTCTCAGATGTTGTTGTTTTTACGTCTAATGTTTTTAATGCCTTGGATTTCGTTATATATTTTATTCTTCAGTTGTTTGTGGTGAGTTTGATAGATATTGTAAGCTTTATATATTTTTATAAAATTATTATTACAATCTTAAAATTAAAAAAAAAAAAAAAAAATTATTCAAAATTTTAAATTATTAAAAAGTTCTTCTGTAATTTCTTATGCATAACTCATATAAGAACAAAATAAGATATCACTAATTCAGAATAAGAATTTTTTTTTTTCATTTCACATTTCTAAGAATATAACATGATAGGAGGCTGGAAAAACTTACTTTCGCTCATTTCTTCACTTTTTAAACTCATTCATTTTATCTTGTACGAGTCATTATTCTTTTCTTTTCTCGTTGAGACGTTATATATATATGTATATATATAGAGAGAAAAGAGAATCGTTTCTCGCACTGTCATCATACTCTGTTCTTCTTTCTTTTTTTTTTTTGCGTTAGTAGTATATATTGGTTTGATTAATGGTTTAGTGTTGCTATATGGTGTGGACTCGAGAGAAAATGAAATTTGATTTTGATTTGGCTCTGTTTCATATCATTTCTTTATACACACACATATACATTTAAAGACAGAAATGATGTATGATGTACCTAGTAGTACACGTATCTTCATTTCATTTGAAAAAAAAAATATATTTATTTTTTTTTATTATTATTCAAAGCTGGATAAGCTTCTAAAATTAAATTCTATATAAAAAAAGTTCTTTTTTACGTTTTGTTCAAACTCAAATATTGTATTCTATTTTTTTTAAACGCATTATTAATCTGCTACATTTTATTTAATACTGTTAATATTAAATATTAAAAAAAAATCTTAAAATTACCAACATAATAATTTTATTTATCACGAGTTTAACAATATTTTCGATGATATATAGTCAAATTATATTTTATTGACTTATCCAAAATTGACATTAACGAACACTGACACGAAAAAAAAATTGATTTACTTATTCAAATTTGATTCTACTTCGATACACCATAACAAACTCCATAAAAAATTACTAACATATTTTATTTTCATACATCTTCTTCAAACAAACAAAAAAAATAATAAACATAAACATTTTTAGCTGATTACAAAAAAAAAAAACTATTCATCATAGATACAAGGATATCCGAACAAGAGTGAAAGGAAAAAGACTAGGAAAGGGTATAATGTATAGAGAGAAGTGTATAGGCCAAGAGAGGGAAAGATATGTTAGGGGCCTCTTTTTTCCTGAACCTCTGCCAAGTCTATATCTCTTTTACTCTCTCTTCTCTCTCTGTCTCGGCTTTTAATCTGGGTCAAAGGATATACACGTGATGCAGCCGGAAAAAGAGATTGCCAGAGAGAAAGAGAGAAAGAGAGAGCATATCTGGGCGTATTCACACAGAGTTGTGTGTAGTATACCAGCTAGTTTGCGTCTCCGATGCAAAAGGGATCGAAAAATAGAAGAAGGGAGGGAATAGAATGCGACGTGTGTGTGTAGGGTATGTTTGTGTGAAAGAGAGAGAGAGAAAATCAGAGCTAGGGATTTGCTTCCGAGTGGCGTGTAATAGAGGATGGATGACCGACGAGGGTGGGAAGGGTTGAGTTTTGAAAGAGAAGGTGGAGGAGTATAGAGAGTTGGCCGACGTTCTTGTCGCTGCTACTGCTGCTGCTACTGCTATTATTAGGCGCATTTTGAATTCCAACTTTAATTTGCGTTGTCGCGCGCATAGCTGCTGCTACTGCTACTGGTGTCTATAGGGAACGAGACTGGGATTCCGTGGGCGACGTTATTGAAAATACTCGGCATCGAGAATGGCCGGTTTAGAAATGTCGATAAATCCCTGGTCGAATTGACGGGAGATGGGAAGCTATACTGCTATACTGGAAACAAGAGATCTGGGAAACAGCTGAAGTAAAAAAGATGAGAGTCGTGCGTCTGACGCGAGAGCCTTGAGCTACTACTACTTTCTGGAATCGCAAGTAGAATAGAAAAATAAGCTGATGTGAGAAGGGATAGGAAAATAAGATGTGTATACGATTTACTTGTAGAAATGGAGAATTGAGTTTTTTCTTTTGGGATGTCTTATTTTTTATTTTTTTTTTTTTTCAAGGATTGTATGGATTTGATGTAGGTATTTCTGATTGTTGTATCTTCATAGAAAAATATCTTGGGATTTGTGATATGGAAAAAATGTTATGAAAGAATACCTGGAAATTTTTTAAAAAGTTTTTAAAATTTATAATAATCTTGGAAAATTTAATACGTATTTTAAAAATTTGATTATTCTTTTGACATGAAATTATTTTTTAAAATTAAATTACATGTGCATTGTTTAATATTCAAAACTGTTTCTTTGATTAAAAATTGTTTGTTATTAAAATTTTTTAATAAATATTATTACAAGTTATCAGATTACTTTATTTATAATATTATTTCTAATATAATAAGATAATAAATGCATCTTGTAAATCTATTATCATCATTTCCTTAGTCGTTGTCTGAATAGAATATCAAATTAATAATAGCAAAGGATGTATATCTTGCCCATAAATTTTGTAATCATTGTGTCTGTGTTCTACGTTCATTAGAAACGTTAAGATCCATCATGGGACAATATCCAGGATATGTTGTAATTACCATGTCAACTCGGTAACATGTCTAGATAAACAATTATCAATTTTTTTTTTAATAAATAAAAGAAAAATTTCAAATTATAATCAATATTAAAAAAAAATTAAATTATCAACAATAATTATAATCAGAACTTAAAATAATTTTTTAAAATTGTAATAAAAAAAAGATGAATTATAAAAAGGATAGATAAAAACAAGAATAAGTCAAAGCAAGCAGTGAGTTAAGTTAGAAGGAAATGAGAGACGGATACCGTACCGAATGAATAGCTCAAGACGATAGGTGAGAGAGAGCAAATTGTAGTTAGATACAGAAGGAGGTATTGGAGAGTCGAGGATGTATACATATAACCACCAAAGATAGAGAGAGAGAGAAAGATAGACTTAACACGTGTATCGCTGATTGGGTTTTGGGTATTCGGACTTCAATTCCAAAGCGCACGTCAGTGGGTTTGTTTGTTAAGAGAGACAGAGAGAGAGAAATAGAGAGAGAGAGAGAGAGAGAGAATACTATGCAATTCGTTGAGCGAACTGTTCGGCTTCGTTATGCTGGGGTGTATACTGCGGCGTATATATATGCACTTGTGACGACAGCCAGGGGCAAGTAGCAGCAGCAAGCAACGATTGGACGAGACAGGCAGTCAACCTCGGAAACAAACACACGCCAAAATCGACTTGCTTAAACGCGTGTAATTGCAACAGGGCCTCCACCCTCCTCCCCCCTGCTGATTACGATTTTAATCGAAACGTCGATTCCAGAATTGTATGTTCTATGTTTGTGTGTTTGTGTATGTGTCAAGGCCTGTTGCATCAATTTTTGGCTCGATGGGTTTAATTCGTTATTGGATTTTGTTATACACATAGCGATAGGTTTGTTACTAGATTTGCATGTAACTGGCGTTTGTTCTACTGTTATTGATGGGATTAGACGTATTAATTTCACACTGTATATGTATACGGTATTAGGCTAGTTTGAATTTAAAATTATTTAAATTTATTTAAAAGTAAAATCAAAGTTTGTATTAGAACAAAAAAAATAAATTGCTTATAAGTTTTTAATTAAATATTGTACATATAGTTTTACAAGAGATTTATTATTTTAAAATTTAAATAAAATTGAAATTAGCCATTAGTTAATATTTGATTTATACTATCACATTAATAGTTGAGGATTTACAATGGCTCAGTCGACAGAGTGATTCTTTCAAAACTCATGTGTAGTGAGTTCGATTCTTGACGTCTGTCGACAAAGCTGTTGCTTAAGTCCTTGTGTGCTTAATACGCTCAAGAGGGTGTCAATAGGCATTGTAAAAAAAAAAATAATAATTTTTATTTGATCTGATACACTACTTTTAAACTTACTATATAAATTCTAGGAAAAAAATCGGTTCATCGATTCATGATATTGATATTTTTTTATGAAACAAAATATACATATAATAATATTAGTTATAGAAAATTGAGCATCAAAACATAAATATGCATTTTAAAATAAAAAAAAAATATTAGTAAGTATAAAACAATTTATATTTTTTATTTTTTCTTGTTTACGTTTAAAAGCAATTAATATTATTGATTTCGAATAAAAATCTCTTTCTTATTGAATAATCAATCATAAAAAAGTTAAAAGAAATTTATAGTAGACTATTTATTAATTATCGTAGGTTAATTTAATTGTCACAAAATTTAAAAGCTGAAATCATATTAGAGTTTGCAGAAACTATGACTGATGTAGTGGTAAATAAGAAGAAAATTAAAAGTAAACGTATAAATCAAAGCTAAAGTGGATTTGATTAAAGTACTATCAAGTTCGAGCCAATATTTACACTCGTTTCCAATTTTTCATACGTTAGTTGAGTCTTAAAAAGCTTCTTGTCATCGGCTCTTTCCGAAGACTTTTTTTTACATAAAAATATTAAAATTATTCATAAAATAATTAAATATCGTCTTTCTATGTATATTTTTTTCATCAATAATTTTGGCATATGCAAAACATGTACTAGAAACGAATAAATATAGTTGAAGTAGGGTAACCAAATTTTTTATTATTTTTGTTTTTTCAAAATATACCGAGAGAGTTAGTTAATTGGATACACTCTTGAGAAAGTTGAAAAATTTTAACTCGGTCTTGACCTCGTTTTAATGAAACATCATTATGTGCATAAGCATGATACACTATAAAGATGAAAAAACTCGGAGAAATAGATACAGAGAGGCTAGAGAAAATATTATGTACCGACTTTCAATTATTTTTATTCGATAAAAAATTTGTTTGCTTTTTTTTATTTTCAAGCACAAATTTAACTTTTTTTTATCATTTACTTTAAATTTTACATTAGTATCGAAATGTTACCAACTATGTAAATTCTACATTTAGTATATATCAGTTGATCAAAACTTGTAGTATCTTTTTATAATTAAAAATTCACAAAAAAAATTTGTAACATTCAAGTATTTTCTACTTCCCAACTTTCCGATACAAGCACCATCAATTAACCCAAAAGTCGTTACCAGGTACCAACACAACCAAAACTAGATTCTCATACCACAATAGTCTCAGTGACAGCTCATCATCCGTTTCAAAGTTCACATGAACCCTCAACTCGCAAACTCTAGGGCAACTAGTCGATTCATGATAGAAAGAGAGAAAGAGATAGAAAATAGAGATAGAGTCGATAGTCGCACAAATTGAGTTGCGGTCTCGCGCCCACCTCGTCATTGACACTCATTAACGATGCCACTTGCGGCATTGCATCCGTATATATATAGCCTCTCCTGGCATCTCCATTTGTCTCTTGCTCGTTCATCCACAACCTTTCTCTTCTCCTCCCCCTTCACACACATACACACGTTCATACACATATGCATATATGCGCGGCTGCTGGCGCCGGATAAGATGCGTATGTATACGCGAAAGAGAGAGAGAGAGAGAGAGAGAGAACGACGTCAGATGTGGAATGTGAGACACTTTATCACGAGAGGTACTGGGCGCCCTTGTTTTATCTTACACTAACTCCCTTCCCCCTCCCCCTTTCCTTTTACCTTACTCTTACATATCCTACTCCGTGTCTTCCGTGGCTTTTTGGCGCACTGAGAGTGGTTTTGTATTAATTAAGCCACGTGTTTTATGGCTGAAGTTGAGTTCCTTGTAAAAGAGAATTGGTTTAATTTAAATTGCCGCAATATATACTGTATATAGTGAATAATTATTATTCATGTGATTCTCAGCTTTGTCTGTCTGTGTGTAGGTTTTTTACGAGTACGTTAAATTGTCTGTTTAAATAATGTAAATTTTCAAATTAATTGTTATGTTTTAATTAAGATAATCAGGATTAATTTTATAATTCTAAGTTTAATAAAAGTTTTTAGAGGATTAAAAATTTTATAAAGTAATGATCGTTTATCAAAAATCTAATTATTATCAGTTACTCTTTTATACATTATCAGATGACTTCATTTTTATTATATAATCTTCAAGAAAATGGATCAAGTAGGTTAAATGCACTTCTTAAAATACAAGTACTACAGTTCCAACAGTTAAGACTAAAATTACCAATCTCAAGTTATGAATAAAAAAAAAAAAGGAAAAAAATTTTTGTGCTGAAACTACTTTTTTACCCTCCACTCCCATTTCTTATAGCCTCAGCCGTCCATTCTTTCTCTTCTTTCAAACTTCTTTTTCCTACCATTTTTTTTTTGCACCCTCTCTCTCTCTCTCTCTCACTTTTTTTCTTCTCTTATTCCACAACCGCGACCGCCTCTCTCCTTATCTCTATTTCAATGAATTCCCTTTTTCCATCTCGACCAAACCTTTCCCTTTTTTTTCTTTCCTCTTTCTCTCTTTCCTACCTCCAAGCTTGGTTTTTTCTTTCTCTTCACATCCACTTACACGTACGTCTTGCTTCCTTCTTTGTTCCGTTAGCCTATATCGTAGAGTAACGTCGCTCTCGCTCTTGTTTCCCAGCTTCCTATTCCTTTTTTTCTCCCATCTTCTTCTCATATCCCGAATAAGAAAAAGAGGCAGTGAGATGTGGGAGTCTTGCGCATTTATATCCCCCGAAAATCCCCAGTGGCGAAGACATATCTTGGAGCACACCCGCTCAAACCGTATAGTAGAGCCGTTTTTTCCAAGAGCTGCTGAAAATTCTTATCGGAATATTGCTTACGCATAATCTTAAGATTGCCAATGTACTTTAGCTTTTTTTGCTAAGACCATAAATGTGATGATATTTCTATTCTCTTGTTCTCAATTTTTTTTCAATCATGAGTTGAAAATAGATAAATGTAAATAAATAAATAAATTAGTAATTGAAAGTTTATTATTAAAAATTTTTTTTTTAATAATAAAAAAATTAATAAAATTCAGTAAAAGTAAAAATAAAAATTTGAAAAATTTTTTCTTGCTCACCCCCCCTTTTTTGGGTAACTGATTAAGAAATGAAAAAAAAAAAGACATAATACCACGGTGGAAGCCTGGCAAGTAACTTCCTCTCATCTGTAGCACATGTAAGCGCGCGTGTGCATACATGATGCGAGATTACCGTATTATCTTGAAAATCCAGGCTTAGGCTGAAACTGCCCCCTCCCCCCTCCCCACCAAAATGTACACGCGCAAACCTCGGATATGGCTTTTACGCTTGGTCATTTACTTTCACAAATTACATGGTTATCTTGGTGTATTTATGTTTTTAAATGTTGTTTTCCTATCTCTGACACTTTGTGTATTCGTCTTGGTTACTTTTTCTTTTTTTTTTTTGGGACAATTGAGTTTTAAAGAAAATTTTATAATTTAAATTTTAATAGTATATTATTTAATAAGTTATTTTAATTAAATATTTGTAGTGTCGTAGGTATGTATTTTTGATTGTAAAATTGTAATAAATTTTGACATTTTTTTATTTTATTTATTTTAGTTTTGTTATTAATATAGAATAATTATAAATATTTTCTTTTTCATAATATTTGTATTAAAGTTTAGTAAATTATACGAAATTTATCAACTGCTACTATCACTGTTTAAATAACTATATTTGCTGCAGAACTATATTATGTAATATACTGACTAAATTAATGGATTACACTTTACTACTAATATTTATTTAATTATTTATTAATTAAAACGTAAATTATTATTTACTTAAGAATTACATTAAAATCATAAAGGTGAAAATATTTTAATTAATCTGTTTAATTGTTGTTTAGTCAAATGAATAGTTGCATAACTTATTCAGCTTCCAACAGTGGAATTTTTGCTTAATTACATGAAATATTAAGTACTTAAACAAAATGAAAAAATGCTTTAGAAAGTTATTTATAATAGAATTTTTATAATTCATCTTATAAAAGCTGTCATTTTATTAAAATATTTCAAATCATCAAAGCTGTAATATTGTCTTAAAAATATAGATTTACATCGTTATTAAACCAGTCATTTGATATATAATTCCAAAAAATGCATTAAAAAAACGAGAGATCAAATGTAACATCGACATTTCAATGTTTCAAATTCAAAATTTCATCCTTTCGCTTATTTTAATATATCAAACAAAATGAGCTACCTGACACTTTCTCTCGCAACAAAAGTACCCACACACACACAGGCACATACACATAAAATTTCAAATTTACAATTCTCTTTGTACACTAACTATTATCACATCACTTCTTGTAATTTAATTCCCAAGTTTCAAATAACAATCAATTAACAATCGTATAAAATCATACACATTAAATAAAAAAAAAAAAAAAATAAATTAAATCACCTTTTATAGTCAATAAAATTATCGTATGCACTTTAAGAAACAACAACTCGACAGGAGGAGAAGGAGCTTGGTTGGGTTATCGCTGTCTTTTGAATATTCATCCTATTTCCGTTGGTTTGGAGGGTTCGATGGTTACATATATAGTATATATAACCCGAACCTACACTCGCGGTTTTCAAACTTAGCTTCCGGAGCCATGAACACACACACAGCTCCAACAGTTCTCGGTCTCTTGAAATTCAAGAGGGAAAGAGAGTGAAGATAGAGTGAGTGTGAAATGGAAAATCCTACAATTGGTCCCTCCTTGGTCCAGGCTGGTTTATATTATATCGTTCGCGTGCAAATTCGAGTAGAGCTAGTGAAAATTCAGTTGGATAACGTGCGCATGCATTTCTCGACAACTGATGTTATGTATGTATATATCTGGCGTTAACTGGTGTATATATATAGGAGTGAAATACAGGATGTATATGTATATATACATATACACACAGAAAGTGGTTGAAGCTGCGTTTGGTTGAATCGTTGGGGGGTTGGAGGTGTGCGGAAGGCAAAACTTTCGACACGTGCACCGCAGTATTTAATCGAATCGAGGGACTGGTTTGAACACTTGAATTGGTCCTATGGCAATGGGCCTCGAATTATTTATCTTCAATGAGTTTCTCTTTCTCTTTCTCTCTCACACACAGATTGTTCCGAGAACTGAAATGCTTTTCTCTCTCTCTTTCTCTCGAGTGTCAAAGGAATATCGATGCGATGAAGTTTTGTTAATTAAAAGCCTTTACCTGCGACTCAATGGGTTTCTGGTTATAAATGAGGAAGGGGAATTTCGTCTTAAGGGTCAGTGTATTTTCATTACAAAGACTCTCTTTTATCTTTAACTCGTTGTTGAAAAGAGAAAAAAAAAAGTTTTAGCTGCAAGCTTTTTTTGAAATAACTTGAAGTATGAAAACGTTATGACTGTAAAGCAATTTTTGCTGTAATTTTTTTTTTTTAACAGATAATGTGATATCAGTATAAAAGAGATGAACTTTTTCAATTTTTTAAACTTTGGGTGAGCTTTTTAATGAACGAGTTTTGAAAAGAATAAAAAATAATAAAACGAGAATTTTTTTTCTCTTAGTCTGTTATGTCTATCATTATTATTTTCATTTTTTTTTCTTTTATCTTAAAGATTTGACTTTTAATAAAAACATGTAATTTGATGTCAAAGTTACAAGGAACAAAATATATCTTAAATTTATACTTTTTAATATTTATTTTTTAATACATCAGATGGGATATCAAGTGATTATATTATACAGTCGCTTTTTATACTAAAAATTATTATCTTCATCGCATAATTAATGTTTTAACGTCACCTGAATATTTCAATGTTATTGGTAATAAACACAAGGTAATGGTGTTTCAAATGACGTTTATGTGTACAACATCATCAGTTATAAGGAAGATTGAAAACCACGCTACAATGGTAATATTACTTTGGTCCACAAGCCAAAGGAAAGCTGGAGCTTATAAAATAGTCGTAAAGCAAGTTTATTGAAAAAAAAAAAAAAACAAAAACTCGTAATAAACTCGTTTACGTTCTATAACGAATTTTACTTTTTAAAACGTAATACCAAAAGATAAAAAATTGTTTGCTATTCAAAATTATAATTATCAAAATAATTCTACGAAACTCTTTTTTTTCCATTATTACTTTTAAAGCAAATCTGCTTTTACCTTTGCACAAAAAAAAAATTTTAAGCTTCTTTCTTAGTTTTCTCCATTCTTTAGTATTATTAAAAGCATTTCTCTCTATACATATGCGTAATATACGTGAATTTCACATACGCAATACCATTATTCTCATAAATACCCATCCATTTCCCAGAAAAGCAAAATATAATTAACTTTTCCTCTCGCGTTTCTCGCTTTTATCACTCGTCCACGCATGTATATATATGTATACGAGCCTATGCCATCAGTTTGAACCATCAAGCATTGCGAGAGCACATTATTACCCTGTGAATGCTCTAATCTCACCGTCACTAGCTCTGAGCCACAGAGTAAGAGAGAGAAAGAGAGAGAGAAAGCTAGAACGCTGAGTTATCACGATGCGAATAGACTACATCAAGCTTTGCATATAGCAAGCCTAAAGTATAGTAGATACTTGTATATATGTGTAGGTATATGTATATATAGAGGCTTCGTCATATATGTGTATATGAACAAAAGGCACAAAAGCCTCGAAGAGCTTGGACAGCCGTGTCACACGTAAATCTTTGTTTGTGCGCATCTGGACTAGAGATTCACTCTACTGTTTACTCTTGCTTTTCACATCCCGAGTTCTCATTTCGAGTTTGATATAGCAGGGCTCTATATTCTATATAGTACATCTAGCTCTTCTTGTTTTTGTTCTAGAATAGATGAAGAGATTGATAAAATAAAAAGATATTGTTTTAAGATACCTATTATATTTACTGTTTCATGCTTTAGATCGAGTTTATTGTTATTTTTTCATTTTTTTTTTTTTTTCGTATGTTTAGACGTGAACTTAATTTCGGTAATTGCAAGCTGTTTGTTTGAATAATAATGTAATTATAGAAGTTTATGAAATTGTGAAAGTCTTTGTTCCATTCGTGGAAATTTAATTAATTTCAAATTATTTTCATTATATATAGTGCTGTTATTTCAGTATAAGTAAAATGCACAAGAAACTTTCTCATTGTATTTTTTAAATCTATAAAATTTGGAAAAATTCAATACCTTTTTTTATAAACATTATAAATATTAAGAATAATAAAAATAAAAAAATATTAATTTTTGAAAAATTAATATCTTAATAACTAAATCGACAAACCTTTACCATCACGACGTAATAATAAAAAGCAATTATTTAACGCCTCTACACCTTAATCAAAAAGTAAATATTCCAGTATCTTTACCTGTACCACCTAAAAACTAACTGCGAGAAGTCAAAGAAATACCTATAAAAGCTGTATGCTTCAGTGTGTTAAGCAAAGATCAAACAGGCGCAGAACTTGACACTCACTAGTTTTCAAGCTCTCGAAGAGAGAGAAAAAAAAATTGCTGTACTTTTTCTTTTTTTTTTTTCAGTTCTCAACATTCTTTCTGCTTTTATCTCTCTCTACTCTCGTTCAACTTTTCTCCTTTAATTTTTTTTTTGTCTTTCTTTCTTCCTTGAGCAACATTTTCCGGCTTTCAATGCTTTTTCGTAGTTTCACTGCGTACTACGAAAATAGTTGCGGTCGTTCTTTCCTTCCTTTTGACCTGACTCGTTTTTCTTAAAGCTTATTTCACGTTTTCTCATACGTGACCTAAAGAAAATTGTGTGACGGAAGTTTTAAAGTTGAAGCTAAGCAGATTGTTAATTTGAAGTACGTGTGACGTTTATTTATATATATACATTATATTATGTTCTTGTGTGATAAAAATATTTCGTATTGTCTGTTCTTTTTATATAGATATATAAATTTTAATTGTAACAAAGATTCGTTTTACAACTTAATACAATTCAATCATATTGTTTATTTATTTTTAAAATAATTTATGAAAAAATATAAAAATTACAATGTTTTTAATTTTCTTTTTCTTTTTTTGTGTTTCAGGTGAGTTTTGTTGAATATAATTAATGATGTTTCCTGCTACGTTCGTAAGTAGATATTGTAATTAGAATATTGAGTACAAAATAATTACAAAAGTTATATGATTAGTACGCAGCAGTAAATCTTTGATATTCTTACTAAATTAGTAAACTAAATAATAACAGATACTTATTAATAAGTTTTAGTCGAGTAAAACTTATTTAATTACTTTTCTTGTCAATATTCTGCCATTATTATTTTTTTCAAACATAATAATGCGTGTTAATTTTATACAAACTACCAATATCTCATAGAATTTCAAACTCCTTTTATATTATAACTCAAAATTTTCTAAATAAAAAATTCAAGATAATTTTCTTTTAAATAAAAAAAAAAATACTCTTGCATTACTTGATTCAGCCTATTTGTTCATAAAGTGCCTTACTTTCTCAAGCACTTTTTTGCTTGCCAGAGAGATGAAATTGAGAGGCTGAAAGAGAAGTGAGAGTGGAATCTCCCACAAATGAGATTTTTCTTCTCTTTGCAAATCTAAGTTGCGAGCCACATACATTATTTTTGCTGAAAATTTTCTCCAACTATTTCTAGAACTACTGCTGTGATGTCGACGTTGTGGTAATATGAAACGTTGGTGGTTTAAAGGACACAAGGTGGTTAGAGTATGAACTCGCGCGGATAGCTCGTAACGATTTATTTGCTTCGCATGTTGCATCAATTGCTACCATGCTTAGCATTGAAATGAGAGAGTGAGTGAGAGATCTCGTTATTTCCAGCAGTTCAGTGTCATTTCCGAGCGGCAATATATCTTCATTGACGAGAGGCAGAGCGCCTCTGGAGCTCATTAACTGGATTTCATAATCCAATCGGTGTCCGAGGTCGGGATTGCTTCATTTCGAGGCTATCATTTGCTTCCTCTTGTACCTTTCGATTTCAATGCGAAACTAAGTGTATTCCGAGTTTCGAGAATATTAGCAATTGAGTTGATGAGAAAATGCTTGATATATAATGATATACATACGTAGGTTTTCTGATTTTTTTTTTAATTTTATTAAATTGTAAATGAAGATTTTGTAATAAACAGAAATATCGATAAAATTATTTTTTAAATAAAATTAGTCTGTTTTAAATACTTTAGTTTTGACAAGACTTTTTTGAAGTTATTTAAAAATTGAGATATTAAAAAAGTAATAAAAAAATATTTATTAAAACAGTAAACAAAGCAATGATTATATATTATATCTATACATCGACGTAAAAAACATTTAAACTGAATCTTTAGAAATTTTTCTATAGACAAAAATATCTATCATTTATTTTGAATAGTAAAGTTACCCAATGTTTTTTTAAGCAAAGTTATTGCATTCTTCATTATCCAACATTCCTTTCACAAAAAAAAAAACATTTCATTTAAATACTCAACTGTTAAACTTCATCTCTAGTTGTATAAAGTCCAAAAGAGTAAACATCAATAACTTTTTAGTCTTCAAAATTAAAATGTCATGTTTATTACCAGTGAATTTTCTTTTACCTTGAAAAACAAACGTTTCGTTATGTTTTGTATGAATATTTTCTTTATTTTTTTTACTCTCTCTACACGTAATGAAATCCGCTTTAATGTGAAAGGAAACGAAGAAGAAGAAGAAGTAAAAACGAGTATTAAGCGCGGCATAGACTCGTTATAATCAAGCAAAATGCGCGGAAAGATAAATTATATGGTGTAGGGTAAAAGAGGGTAGATAGAGAAAGAGAGAGATAGAGAGTAAGGACGAAGTAGAGTAAAGGGTGGAGTAAAAAGAAGGGGGAGTGGCAAAAGGTGAAAATCAACGCAAATGAGTCAAGGGAACATATACGTTGGATATCCCAAACGTTTTCAAGTGCAAATAAAACGTTGCCCCCGGGGGCGATGGCAGTAGCAGCAGCAGCAGCAGCAGCCACCGGGACGCTTAATTTCTGCTTGGGATGCGCAAAATTTCCTTGAATATTCCAGGAGTAGAGAGAAAGAGAGAGTGAGTGAGTGAGTGAGAAGTCCGGAAAGAGGTGCGGCCCTGGGGTTAATCCTCTTTAAACCTCGTCCATCACTGAGGCATCGTCGGCGAGTACTCCTCCTCCTCCTCCTCCTCTTCATCCCTTTAGCGATGACTGTAGCGTTATGGGCTTTCTCCCGCGGCTGTGAACGACGGCACGTACCGGAAGCAGTAGGTATGAGGGAGAAGAGTGAGAGAAAGAGAGAGATGGAGAACCGAGGATCCGGATAATTAAAAATGTGTGCAGTCGTACATGAAATGAAACGACGTTGGGGGGGGGGGGGAATGGCGTGAAAGTCAAGTTGGCCTCGCCTACACACCCCTACCGTCTCTCTCTCTTTTTCTCTTCTTGTCTCTGTCTGGTAGAGGCTGATTTTCTCTTTCGCGTCGTACTCGTTTTCTTTTTCCGTCTCGCTGTTGGCGTTTGCAGGACGGACGGACGCGACTCGTGACCCGGAACTCGAGGAGTAAACCGAAACTTCGTGGTTGACAATGGAATCATGGACGAAAAGCAGGTTTTCGGAACTTCGCTCAAAGCAAGCACGACCGACTCACTCTCTCTTTCTCTCTCTCTCTCTCTCTCTACTCTGCTGGTACTTCATTTTGGTCTCTCTTTCTCTTTGACCGTTTGCTAACCGACCAGTGCCGACTGTTTAAGTATTGAATTGGTGTTTCTCTTTTTTCTTTTCTTTACTTTTTTTTTTTTACTCTTTTACTTAATTGGAGGTTTCAAAATAGTAGTTTTTTTTTTAAATTTTGTAAAGCAAGGATAAAAAATTTAACTTGGAATTACTTGACTTTACAATATAAGCACGTTTTAAATTCGATTTTCTTTAACTTAAATTAGTAGACTTTTTGTTTTTAAATTTTATTTGGTGAACAAACGCTTGAACGAAAAATTCTGTAAAGGGATATACGAAAGTTTTTTTTTTTAATTTAAATTAGTTAAGAGATAAGAATAATATTTAGTTAGCTAGCAAAATTACATTTTATGCATAAGTAGGTACGATCATAATTTTTTGGCCTATTTTTTATTCTCATAACTTCAAAGGTTTAAGTTTATTTGAATTGCAAATATATATCCTCTAGCGTCGTCGTTCGTTCAGATCATCTAATTAAATTAGAAATTTAATCTATCTCCCTTGTATCAACGGACCAACAAAAAAGAAAAAAAAAAGAAAAATAGCTTAATGAGAAAGTTAATTAAGATGATCTCCAAAGTAGTTTTTTGGTTACTACGCTCTCGCTTACTTATTTAAATTACAAAACAAAAAAAAAAAGAAAAAAGAATTATGCTAAAAAACAAAAAAAAAAAAGGTAAACAAAAGAGCTTAAAACGCCCATTTTCTACTATCTGACCTAATTTAGACTCGTTTCCGACGAAATTCGAAATTGTTCTCCATGCTCTCCCTACAGCTTGATTTCGACCTTTTTTTTCACCCTCTCCCACACAAGAAGAGGCATTGTGAATAAAACCCGGATTTTATCATGGCAAGCGTGAGAGACAAAGAGACCAAGAGAAGCAAGAGAAAGAAAGAAACGCTACTCGTAATGAAGGAAAAGTGTGTAATGGCATTACTGCACTGGACATCTCGTACTACTGTAGGAACAAGAGAGAATAAGAAAAAAAAAATGAAAAAGGAAAGAGACAGAGAATGGGAGTAGTAAAAGAGAGAAAAAGGATGGACAAGTGTACGCGAGAATGATAAAAAAAAAAAGAAGTAGTAGTATAAAACGAGTGTGTTCGTCCATGTGGTGTAGAAACGAAAAGCGGACGATGCTCTGTGGTGCTGTTCACACTTTTCAATGCTTTTAAGCTCTCTTCTAACCGAACGTATGTTCTCTATACAAGCTTTTTTTTGTTGTTGGTAGAGTGGCTGATGCGCTCTGATCTATGTGTTATTTGATTATCCTTATTTTATTTAGAGGATAGTGGTGTTCGACAAAATTAGGTAAATTGAAAAGTGTAATGGATTACAGAAATTTTAATGAACGAATTTTTTTATTAATTAGTTAAATTTTTTTTTAAAAGAAGATGGTTAATTATTTTTTATTTAAATATTTTGAAATTTTATAAAAAAAAGAAGACAAAATAAATATTAAAAAGTTAAGCTACAATAATAATGTAGTAAGAAGTTTAGCTGTAAAACTTTTACTACGTTATAAACCATCAATGTACAAATAAATGTACTAAAGCCAGAAGCTTACTGTTTTGCTGTGCGTGATAAATTGATTCTTAAGTTAGAAATGTCATCGTCCTAGACGTCACAGCTTTACTCTGTTAGCTTTTTTGTTCAACTTTTTATTTTCTTATACTTTTTCTTTATCCTCTTCCTTTTGATCTATATACGACTTTATATTGATAAGATTATAAATGACATTACTTGGTTTTTATGTCATACATCAAAATTATTAATTGACTTGTCATAACTTCAACATATATCTCATCGGTAATATTTCATATCTGTGCTTTAAAAATTTTTGTTTAATATTTTTAATAAATCCATTTCTTACTATAAGATTGCATATTAATAATTTAAAATTAATCTTTGCTATTAATTATATTTTATAATTAAAAAAAAAAATTAAATTTTTAATTTTATCGAGACCATTTCCTAACAATTTTCTAACTAGCATTGTACAAATAAAGGATGATCTAAGCTGGCTTGGTGCCCGCTTGGTTTAACTTTCCTAAATCATGCAGGTTCTCGACTTTCGTTAGTTGAGCGGCCAATCTGTATAGGTCGACCTAGAATTTGAATTTTGAATCTCTTTGAGAACTACCATTTCGTTTTCATCTTCAAACTTTTGACTACTCTGTACTTAATCTTTTGAAAATCATTAAAATTAAATTTAAATTTTAAAAATCTTTGATCATAACCGGGATTGATAATACTATAAACTGGTTACAATTTGAATATATATCAACTGTAATATTGAATTAGATGATATTATTGTTTAACAATACTGTAGCAAGTTAGTATTTGTGTAAACAGTTCACTCTTAGACAAACAAGAAGACAGTACAGCTTTAGAAAGTATAACAATCACTGAAGCACTTTAAAGTTTCAATAAAGACAGAACAGGACAGAATAGTTTGTTACGCCAGGCATAAAATTGAACCGTAAGTAAATATGTTAGGAAATACTACTGAATAATGAAATTCTATCAGTGTTTGTAATTTCGGTTGAATTCTCAGAGAGTCAAATTAAACGTGTTTTGTTGATTGGGCGTCTGATCGTATTCGGACTTGTACTACTAGCTGAAAAGTCATTATCGCTAAAAGAGCAGTACTTAATTGTAATTTTTTAAAAGTTAATTGTAATTTATTATTCTTTTTATGAAAGCATCAATTGCGTAAATTAAAAGTTTACGTTGATGAGACGTCTGACCACATGTTGACTTGCACTACTTGTACTACTTTCACAACTACTTGTTTTTGCTAATAGAACAGTCAATTATTGTTCCTAAAATTATATTCATTCTTTTTATTAATCTAGTGGCTGACATGATTCTGACTTGTACTACTGAAAAAATGTTCATTGATGAAATAGCTTAATTTTTCTTTTCTAAAAATTTGTAAGTAAATTTCATCAAATTACGAATAAAGAGAAGTTGATGTATTATATTAATATTACTTTTCACTATACTTTGGCTTGTACTACTTGTTAAAAAATTGTCATATCAAAAAAACATCAAAGAAAATAGCGTTATAAAACTGAACATTTATATAGAAAAGCTTATATAACTTTGTAAAATCTTTAAAGCTCACATCAAATTAGTGAAATACAGAAATATTTTTGTACTTTACTAGTCTCTTGGTTACTGCCTCATTCATCGCGGTTTATACTTCGGTGGAATGAAGTAGCTCTATTTCTGCATGCTGTGGCTTATATTTGAATCCATCTGCTTTGAAGTGAGCTTTTATAATACTCAAAAAGGATCCTGTAGAGTAATACGGTATTTTGGTTAGATGTTGTAATTAATTTATGTTATAAAATTAGCAGAATTTCATTTAGAATTAGAATTTTATATTAATATTAATAAATATAAGATTTTTTATTACTGTTTTTTTCAATGTCTGTAAATTTTAAAAAAAACTCATCAGTAATTTAATGCAAATTTTACATGTTGTCAATGCTGTTTAAATATGTATTCTATAGAGTAATTTATTATATTAAACATTCCATCATAAGTATCATAATTACTTAAAACTTCACTAAATTATTAATGTATTATATTTTAAAATATTAAATATTATATACATGTTTTTTTAAATAATAAATGATATGATTATAAAATTACATTATCATCTATAATTATAACGCAACGAATCATATGTAAATTTTCAATTTGTTGTGTAAATAATAAAACCCCCCAGTAATCAACATAAATTTCTAGTAAATTCAGCAAATACCAATATATTGCATTACCTAATTTATCATTCCTCCGTGAAAACGAATGAAAAAGGAAAAAAAAAGAGCAGCGCAAAAGTTTTTTCCCACATATGTGGTGCTTACAAAGCAACGTCAGCAATTCTCTCGTACACTCGTTTGAAAAGGCTACTCTCGTAACCGAACAAACTTTTATCCATTAATATTCGAACTGTAACATGCAGGCTGGGAGTAGTAAGAAGTTCGTTTGCTTTCAACTCAAGTGAAGGCTTTTTCTACTTCACCTCGTAAAAGTGGTCTCTAACAAAAGACACAAAATATGTGAACACAAGCAGAAGGTAATATTTTTCGATTGAACGAGCTTGTGTATGCATCTTGAGAAATCATCGAAGAGCTTTGGAAAAATCTATCTTATGGATTTCTTTTGTAGCACTTGTTATTCTTATTTTCCTTCTTATTTTTGCTTTTCAAAGTTCTGAGATCTTATTTTACATTCGATGTAAACATATCATCTGGTTTATTCAGATCGAATAACATGTTATACTAAAAATAATTTATCAAAGATCATGTTTTTGACGATAGTGATAAATATAATTGCTAGATTTTTTCATAAAAGATATATAAATTACATTTAACAGATACTGTGTACTTATAAATTACAAAGTTTTTTTTATCATTTACGTCGATGGTAAGTCAAACGATGTAACTCTAATTGAAGAACAAAGCTATTGGTTTGAGAAACAAAGTACTTTTCTAGTTTGCTTTTTCAACTGAAAAGAACTTTTCTTGAAGTGTCTTTGACCTTCTGCTATTGGGTAAAAGTCATCAAGAGTCTTTTCACTCTTTTTCTTGCGATTGGTTTTTCGATTCTTGATACCAAACTTTGATCAAAAAGAGTTACTCACTATAATTCTACGTTTTAAAGTTACAAATAATTTTAATTTTTAATGAAATTAAAATTGCAGTAATTACTCCTTCTATTAATATTAATATAATTAAGAATAATGTTATTTAATACAGCATACGTACCTAGCATAATAAATACAAAAGTTAAAAAATAAAGATTCTTAAGCTACCTACGTGTGTTCAGCAACGAAATTTCACTTTAATCGAAATTCTTCAAATATTTCACTGAGCTTGCAAGCTCGTTTCATCATCTTCATAAATTTTCATTATCAAAAGCATACGATTATTCAAAAACAATAATTGACATATTGCAAAACTTAAGAACAGGTTTATATAGATATCGCGAGTAAGAGTATGTATTTTCTACGTACTCTAGCAAGTGGTTTCGTACGCAGCACGCTGTAACACAAGTCTCATTAATTAAGCAAATTTTGAAGGAGTATCAGAGACGCGCCCATGCGCACGATGACTGAAGCTTTTTGGACGACAAGTGGCTGCGTAAGGGTGGCACGGTGGAAGCTACTTCTACTTGAAGATATCATGGGAATAGTGAGAGAGAGAGAGAGAGGAGGATAGAAACAGATAGAGAGAAACGTTTTCTTAGGTATAAAAAAATGTCTGTTTGCTCTCGGAGTCAAAGAAATTTTTTTACTTCAGCTTATAAAAACATTATAAGCTAATTTTTTTATGTAACCGATTTTGTGAATAATTTACCGTATTGTAATCATTTAAATTTAATTTTTCTATATTTCGTATCAATTTTTTTAGCAATACAAAATATTTAAAATTAAAATGTATAAAATCAAACAAAAATTGAAATTCCGATAAACAATCAACAAAGAAAATGTCAAAAGCTACTAGATAATATATTCTCTTCCTTGCTAATTCTCATCTTAATCAAGAGCGATAACAACGTTGTTACAGGCCTAAATCTTAGATAGCATATACACTGCTGCTGTAGCATGTGCACGCCTTAAACGTGCCGGTATCGTTTCATTAGCTTGCTCGGCTCGTACGCCTTGCTTTAGATATGGCTATATATCGCTCGTCGTATAGCCTCATACTCTGAGTTCTCCTGCTGCGTGCAAGCTGTCCTTCTCTCTCTCTCTCGCTCTCTCCTTACGTCTTTAGCGTATGCAGCTACTCACTGAGCTTGCATGCATATATGCGTGCTTGCTCGTTCTCTTCGACTTTACGCGAGAGCTTCTCTCGAAATTGATTTTCAACCGAATTCTCTAGGGTGTGTACATGCTAAGCGAGAGATGCCAAGGTATGAAGTCGCGATAGAGAATGTGTGTGTGTGTGTGTGAGAGAGTTAAAGGAGGAAGGGTAAAGAGGAAGGAAACTGGAAATGCCAGTGCGTTTCGATGCATTGCACAACTAAAACCTACGTGATCGGCTGGCTTAAGTGGCTTAAAAGCGTGATCGTTTCCGTCACGTGCGTCTCAGTCGTCGACGACGTGTGAATTTTCGATGATAAATTTTGCTGTATGGACTTTTATATAAGAAATTAGTCAAGTTTTAATGTTTCACGTTGAACTTGTTATAGAATATTTTAATTTTATTAGATATTAAATGACTTGATAGTAGGGTTGATATTTGTCAAAAATTTTTTTTAATGTTATTATTATTATTATTAAATATAATTATGATACCTATATAGGAATTCATTCACGATTTTAAATCGATGTTTGAGTACATTTTGAGATAATTATTTTTCTAACCGTTAAAATATATCTACAAATTTTTAACTGAAACTTAAAAAAAAAAGAGATTATTATACGATAATATCAGTACAGCAAACTTACTCTTAACAAAACACAAGTAAAATTTTTATAATAAGAAATATCAAGTCACGCTTAGTATCGTTCTACTACAGTGTTTCCAGTCATTCGTTTATCTCCTTAGTCAACTCCACGGATACGATACAACTTTCAGCAAGTTGATAGTAACGGGACTATACTCTACGTACAAGGAAACTTGCAATCGAGCAAGGTGGTCCTATCAGCGTTGCCACCACAAAACGTGACCAAGTCGAAGTTAAAGGTGTATGTGTGTGTGTGTGTGTGTGTGTGTGTGTGTGCTGAGAGAAAGCTAGTGATCTGTGTGTTCAGTATCAAGCTGAACAGTTCCTCTGCAAGTATAGGGATAGTCGGTTCTTCTCCGTCGTACCCTTTTATCTTAGCTTAAATTCGGAACATAGTTTTCGTTGACCTGTACAAGAGTGACATAGCTTAATTGGAAGGGACTACTTGAGACGTTAGGAGAAAAGAGATTTTATAAGGCGCCTATATTAAAATATGAATGTTAAATTATGCTTGTACAAAGTAGGGCTATTTTCTCGAGTAGGTCTGACAAAAAGTGAAGAGAAAAAAAATGCTGCTTGTACGGTTTCAAAACCATTGTTATGTAACCCTTGGCTGTAGTACCCATAAGCACGTGCACGCATTTTTTACTTTTTATTTTTATTTTTCATGAGTACTGTAAGCTAGGGGGGGGGGGAGGTAAAAGAAAATCCCGAGTGGAAAATCACCGGTACAATTTATGACTGGAGCCCTTTGGGAAACGAAAAAAAAAAAGTGACTGTAGCTATGTGTTTTTTTTTGTGCTGGCAACGAAGCAAAAAATTTAAGGGAAAAAAAGAAACAAAAAATAAAAAAAGAGAATATATGAACGTGTAATACTACTGGCTGATATATATTTCATTTGTTTCGCATTATCGCGTGAACTACTTGCGACGATTGCAAAGACATTAGAGCAAAGCTAAATGAGAGAGTTAAGCGAGTAAAAGAGAGGGAGTGGGAGAGAAAAGATGGAATTCACATTGCTACCTCTTTTTGCTAATTACCATGGAGTATAAGGCAACGCGCAAATGAGCAAATCTTTGTAGTAATGTTCCTTCTATTTTATCTTGATTTCACCAAGCCTCGTAAACGAAAGCTCTTACCTTTTTTTTATTTTTTTTTTTGTTCATTTGTAGTTAAGCCTGCTTCTTTTATTACTACTTAATTTTTCATTTTTACGAAGGACATGCTGTTTGTCTTTTTTATTTTCGCATTAGTACGTTATTGTTTCTAGGACGCAAAGACTTATGTTTTTAACTTAAATAAATTGCTTAATTTTTTCTTTTTTTTTACTACCGCTCATTAACAAAGACTGAAGTGATATTTCACATTAATAAGTTTAGTAAATATTTTGACCTAATGTACAATCTTAAATACATAAATAAACAATTGTAAACATGAATAACATTTTTTAATAATATATCTTTTATTTAAAATAATTTTCACCTTGTATTGATATTAGTGAAAAATTTGAAAATACTTGTAGCAAAACTTGAAACGAATTATTTAAATTGCTTGAATTGTAAAAATTATACATATGTAAAATTACACACATTGATGCTTTTTAAAAAAATTTGTTAAACATTTTTTTGTGATTATTGAATAATGAGCTTAAGAGTTTTAATTCACGGTTGAACGATTACAAGGCTTTTGTACATTATTTTTAAACAAAAATACCTTAGTAAATAATTGAAACAATTTATAAAGAAAGAAACCTTTATCATTGAAAATTTATATACATCAGATGATATGCAATACTAAGCAAAATTCAATAAATTGACACATTTACTACCGAATAAACTTTTCAAAAACTTTTAAATCAAATAAAAACAAGTCGATTTTTAAATGATACCCTTTTATGTAGGTCATCACAATTTTTTTTTTCACCTGCAAGTCTTCTTATTTATAGACTTAGTTTTCTCCAGAGAGAGAGATACATATATAACATTTTTATCCCTACGGACCAGAGAAGAAGTGTCGACCATGTCACGTACTTGCACGTATATATATACATGTTCAACGAATCGTTTTCAGACCTCACAAATGGCTTCGAAGCAATCAATTCCAACTGTTGCCTTCGTTTCTCGTAAGCTGCGTAGATTTTTTTTTTACGACACAGAACAGCTGTATGCAATAAGCTTTTTTCGCCACAGAAAGTAGACGAGATTGCTAACATTGCTCTTTATTATAATTTCAACATTTTTGTATATTTGAAATATATATAAATATTAAAAAAAAAAAAATATTTGAAATCATATATCAAATTTTAAAATATCAAATTCTTTAAATAATAATCTTTTACTATTAATCTCTTTATGATTCTTCATTAAAACAAAGAAAATTAGCGTACCTCGAAAATATACAGTCTCATCTTTCTGCTTTACATCTTCCAATTTTCATTGAGTCAGCTAGTCTGTCTTGTTAGCAATTAAATCCATCCCACAAATTTTCCCATCTCTCTTTTTCTTTCTCGTACGTACGTACCTACGTCCATCCATTCGAGTTTCAAGGATATAATTATCTAAGTTATCCTGCCGCGGTACTAAACTCGTTTTATTACGCGGTTTGTTCTCACGTTATAGACGTGAGAGAAATAGAGAAAGCGTGTACGCTACAATACATGACATGTACGCGCGCTTACCAGGTTATATTGGGTGAGAAAAGGAGTGGGAGTACAGACGAAAAGCTTTGTTCGAACTCTCTCTCTCTCTCTCCCTCTCTTTCTCTTGGCGTTTCGAGAGATTGCACTTTAACGCTACTTTGGAGGGCATTACTTTTAAATTAACAATGGCCTTTTGATGGCTTGCGGTAATTATATTATAATTTGATAAAAATTGATTATTGTGTGAATGACTGTAACGTACCAATTTGAAAAAGCTATTTTTTTAATTTAATTGTTTTAGTTAAGGTGACTATAAAATTTTTTATATAAATTTAATATTATGAAGTTTAGTTGTTAAAATAAGATTTTTTATACTCAATTGTAATGATAAACTTGTCATTTATATTTACGAGCCAAATATTTTTTGAAAATGAACAAATTGTTTTTTTATAATGATCATTGGTATAGTTTGTTTTTTAACAAATAAAATTTTTTTTTATGAAAAGTAAAAAAAAATATTTATTTTCTTGTACGAATAATAATTTTAGTTTGTAACTTCCATATAAGGCGAACTAATCTCTTCAAGTTCGTGGTTTCGCTAAGCTTAAAGTTTATGCTTAGTTTACGATGTCGTCTATCAGCTAAATAATTGATACATTATTTATCATAGTTTTAGCGTCAGTTATAAAACAAAATTTGTTCAAGATTGCAATAAAATCCTATTTTTTTTAAATTATACGTGTAAAAAAATTATACACTTACAAACTTCAATAAAAATATTAACTTTCCATTAAAAAGCAGACACTTCATCAATTTCTGAAGTTTGTCAGTTTTGAAATAAAACTGTAATCAGTCAGCAAAGAAAAACTTTACTCGACAAACAGGAAATCATTGTTGAGCCAACAAACTCTTAAAATAATCTTTCACACGTGTGAATCAAAAAATAAAAAGCAAAGATAAACAAACGTAAAAATACGAAGCATGGCAAGTACAGCCAAGTAAAAAAAAAAAAAGAGAATAAGTTGCACAGTAGTAAGAAAGGAAGAAAGAAAGGGAAAAAAAAGAGAAAAATAAAACAAATCGAGCTTTGGAGAAGACAGGAGAAAAGGGAAGTAGAAAGTTTAGAGGGAAGTGTATAGAGGGTAAGGAGGAAGAAGAGGAGAAGGCGCTAGCGAGAGAAATACTTCCCCGGAAATTACGCTCTCTATCATGGCTGTACGTCCGGTTCCTGAGAAATATATGGCTTGGTGCATCGTAGGTGGTGTATATATATATACGCGATTTTGAAACTATATGGAAAGAAATGTATTGGTTACCCCAGTCGTGTATCTCTCTTGAAATTTCATGTCAAGATGCGCTTGACTGCTGGCTAAACGTTTCACGATCATATGCAGACAAGAATAACTTTATTTGTTAAGTTACTTTATATATGCTGTTAGAGCTTTGATAACTTGATTGATTTTTAATTATTTATTATTTAAAATTTTTCAGTAACTTATTTCAAACTTTCATTTTCATTCAAAATCATTTGTTTTATAATAAATTTAATATTTTTATTATTTATGTTCTTCTTTATATTAATTTTAATTGCAGAAAACTCAAAAGCTCCAATACATTTTAGTAACGAAAATTTTGAAAACGCATGGCTTTCCAATTTCATTAAAATTTTCACCAGCAGTAGCTGCACAATATTTTTCATTCCCATTTATTTCACTTTCTATACCGTATATCTGTAACCGCTCATTATTCCATATATGATAACAGCAATGCATTTCATTACTATCTCAGTATGATAATAACAAAAATTTTAAACAAAAGAAACTTTCCAGCTTTGTTTCATTCCAATCAAAATTAGAGCTCGTCGACTCTGGTGTACCCCAGATTTATCGAGCGAGAACAATGTGGTCAAAACGAAACCACAGACTATGT
>JAPYZE010001063.1:0-26473 GCA_030522805.1 Leptomastidea abnormis
AAAAAAAAAAAACTCTGGAATACCAATGCTCTAATTTTTTCTTTCGACTTCACAATAACAAAAAAAAAAGGGAAAGCGGTTCAAAAAGGGAAAACGATAATAAACAAAACAGAAGTTGTGAGGTAGAGAGAGAGAGAGGGAGAGAGAGAGAGAGAGAGAGAGAGAGAGAGAGAGAGAGAGAGAGAGAGAGAGAGAGAGAGATAGTAGTTGAAAAATTCTAATCAACAAGCGCTGGTATTTTCGAAATTTTCCTAAAATTAAAGTCTAGAAATAAAACGTGTTAGTGTCTGATGTGCGAGGGCGCTAGGCGATATACGAGTTATTGCTAGTGATGCAGCAGCAGCAGTAACGTTTAGCAATGCTGTGTGACCTCCTTTCGAGTTCATTAACCTCCAAGATAGAGAAAGAGAATAAAGTTATAAAATCCCCAAGTACATAAGGATAATATCGTATGAATTTGAGTAATGCACTTCTAATATCATTTGCTCTAGATTTTGCATGACATTGAGTCGAACAAAATTAAATTCACCATTAAGCTGTGTTACATAATTTTTTTTTTCAATTGTTAAAATCTTTGTTTATTCAATAATTATTCTAATCATTCAATCATTTCATCCAAAAACTTGAAAAAAAATTCACTATTCAAAAATTCTTCAAATTTTATTTCACATCATTAAAAAAAAAAAAAAAAAAAAAGTGAGTCAACGTGCCAGTACATATAAGTCTGTGCTTCAGAAGCACGTGTTCAAAGCACGTTGGCTCACTGCATGACGTATATAGTTGCTAAAAAGCGCGTCTAAAGCTTCGCGATAAAGCCGCATCGTGGCGCCAGTCTCTAAATTCGCGAACGCGCGCGCGATAGATATACACGTACATATACATATATAATCCGTGAGAAACGCGAATGTGATACCGCCTCGGTGTTGCAGAGATCTGCCGTTCCGTAGCGATGTCGGTAAATCAACAGCGGACTTTTGTGAGCGCAAAAGTTTTTGTAATAGCGACTTCGCATGCGCGACTTCGAATGGCGCACGTGTGTGATATTATTATATACTCGCAAGGTTGTTTTGTGAGCTTTTATATAGTTAGGTATGATTAAGCTTGCTCTTTCTGAGCTTTTTTTAAACTTTGTAATTTTTTTTTTTTTACTAAAGTTTCTAATGTCGAGGACATTGTTTATTTTTAAACTTTTTATAAAAACAATTAATTTAAATTTTATAATTAAGAATTAAATTTTTTTTTGTTGAATATAGTTTTATTTAATTAATAAATTTTATTTGTTTGTTCTGTTTTAGGTAAGTCATGGATCAATTATAAGATTGTCAATCTTTAACCCTGACGTGAGTAAGATAAAGATAAAAAATATAACTAAATTATACATATATATTTTTACTCTAACATGTCCTTGCATTTATTTTATTTTTTTTTTCTTATTGATTACTTGGCTCGAGTTCATCAGCCATATATGTATACCTACTATACCTTTATAAAACTCATTCAATCGATTACACATTTAATATTTTTAAAACCAAGTTTATGCACTTGACTACGAACATACATTTAAATATTGATTAACTTTACAAGTTAATAACATTGAAAATCCTACTTACTTTATTTAGAAAAAAAAAGTCAAAGCAGTGTAGCAACAGCTCACATAACACGTAGCAAAAAGTATATAAAAAGAAGAAAACCCTTTGATTAAACATAAAAAAAAACCTTGAAATTGGCTTTAATGAAAAAAAAAAAAAAAAAATACATTTACACCTCATACAATAGTGTACATAATATACTGTATATATGTATTAAACCATCCAGTACACTCTAACTTTCTCTCGTCCGTTTGGAGGATTGCACCACCCCACACATTCACCCCACGTCCAGCTTCGTCACAACTACCACCACCACCACCACTAGGCTGCAGCAGCAGCAGCAGTAGCGACACCGCTACCACCACCCCCTCGTCGCATATGGACCCTCGACAATATTTCTCTCTCTTTTTCTCTTTCATCGCGTTTCAAGAGAGAGAGAGAGAGAGAGAGAGAGAGAGAGAGAGAGAGAGAGAGAGAGAGAGAGCACGATATAGAGAGAAAGTATAAAGCCTAGACAGTAGTTTGTTGCCTGAGCTGCCCGCGGGCGCTCTTGCATGATCTTCGCGATATACCCTAATTATTTATTTAAAACTCATCCTTCTTATACGTATAAGTCTGCTTCTGTGCGCGTGTACATTTCAAGTATGGGTCCACTTAAGGACACAGTGCCAAAGTGCCAAAAGCTGGATCGTCGTTCATCTCGCGAAGTTGGCATTATCCTGGGTCTCTCGGATCGCCGTTTAGGAGGTATGAAGTGCATTCCTTGAATTCCACCTCTTCCCCCCTGTGTGTATTGCATTGTATCTTAGATTGTGTTACTGATTATTAAACCGATTATACATTGACTCTATATAGCTAAATATATAGTAATGTTGACTTCGACTTTGTCATTGATAAAGGCAGTTAACTTGGCATTCATAAAAAAAAAAAATTAACAATTGTCTCCCTTCAACACTTACGCTGTCGTTATTTGGACAAGCGCAGAAAAGTTATTCTTCGTTATAGATTAGTCTAACGTGTGTGTGTGCTATTGTATCTGGTTGTCTTTATTATATCAAACACAATATACGCTACCGTATAGACTTTGTCACTTGGACCATATTCGTATATCTCTCTTTTTCTCTTTCTCTTTCAGTTTTTTAGTAGATAAATTTGATAATAAGTTTTAAATTCCATTTGGTAGCAGGGGGGAGGGGGGGGGGGGTTGGTCGACTTATGCTTTCTAAACACGCTATAGGTATATACATAACTTTTGCAAAAATTTCAAAGTTGCAATAAATACCATAGATTCTCTCTTTTTCTTTCTCTTCAAGTCTAAGTCTTGTTTGCTATAATATACATACACGATTTATGAACATGTTAAACGTGACCCCCTACTAGGTTGTGTCTGGCTGTCTGGTCGACTAGCTGGCGTTCCAGGATATTATTTGCTAAAAGTGAACGAGTTTATGAACAGCTACGCGAGGTGAAGAATGAGGTATGGGATTGGTAAAGAGAGAATAGAGAATAATATACTTTATCTCTTTCTCTCAGGTGGTGGTAACGGCCTCGAAGATTACGAAAGAGATATTGAGTAATTCTCTTTCTCGAATGCAAACTTAAGCGTAGGTAGTTCTCTCTCTCTCTCTCTTTTTCTTTCTCTCTAGACATTTCTCAAAATCCTCGACGTTGTAAACGAGAAAGGTTTGTAAGTCTCATTAGTCATAGGTTACTCGTATGTCCGGCTTCCTTTATATACCTTCATTTACTCTTATATATTTGTATCTCTCTACGTAGACGTCTATGCAAACAGACATTTTGCTAACACAAACGTCAAACAGACGAATTGTACTCATTTTTATTTTTTTTCACATACTCTCTTTTACGCTAAAAAAAAAGATGCAACAGACCCATCTTATACGAATTTATATACGCGTGAGAAACATCACTCTTAACTTGGTGAAAAAAAAAAGTCAAGCGGCGCCACAGGAGTCACTAAAGCTAGAGTTGAAGAAAAAAAAAAAGAATCTTGACGTGTCCGGTGGTGCACTCGAATATAGCCAAAAAAAAAAGGATTGTCATATAGAGTTTGCGCGTTAGGGTAATTTAGTGGTATAGAGTGTGCGGTTCTCCACTTTAAGCCTAAAGTAACAGAACGACGACTACAACGACGACGACCGCCCATCATGTATTCCTATATATAAGGAAGTTGGTAAAGACAGGCCTATACATAGTACCTATATAACAGAAAAAAAGATTGTTTAAATGGCCTCTGTGTATATACCTCTATACTCTCAACACGGGGTCACTCGGCATGGGGTACCAAAGGGTCCCTCTATAGGCTACTATATATATATATATATATATATACAAAATGAACCAGGCACTTTACTACACAACACGGACCCTTTTATATACAGGTCCAAAAAGGGTCGTTCGTTAACACGCCAGGCGTTGTTATTCGAATAATATTACCGCTTTCCTGCTGCTGCAGCCTATATATATATATATAGTACAAAAAGAACACGCTATATTTTCAAATGTGCCCGCTTCGTAATGAGACCTTCGACGACTTGGGAGTTTAAGCTATTGCAAAGTATGAGATGAGAGCAGGACATCGTGTCTATGGAGCAAAAAACGGTTTTAACTCCGGTTAGAACACCGTAATATACCCTACGGTCAGTATTTTTTTTTTTTACCTGCATACCTCATATTCACTTAGGTATATAATATGTTCTAATATAATTTACATTGGCTCTTTAATTTTAAAATCTTGTAGCAACTATAATTCTCGGGGTTAACTTCTTTTCAAAACAGCTCTTCTTTGCGTAATTTTCAATTTTAATTGATATAAAAATAAGAGGAAAATTGGTGGGGAATTGAGAATTATTATGTTTCTTTTTTTATAATTTGTTGGTGTAGCTCTTTTCAAGAGCATGTCCTTCCGTCCGGCCAAGGGTAAGGAGGTCGAGCCCGGAAGTTCGCGGCCACACGAGATCAAGAAGAAAAAGGGAGGGTAAACGAGAGAAGAGAGTTGGTCTCTGGAAAATCTCTCTTTCTCCTTGCAACCCCCCCTTGGACTAACAGCAACCCTCACCTCCCTCTTTCTCTCTCACTCTTCACCCCTCAACATACAGCAATAGCTGCAGCAGATAGCAGGGTTGTCGGAGGTGAAGGTCACTTCCGCTCTCTAGCTCGCTCACTCGGCCGGTGGTTGGTGGTGGTGGTGCAAGAGGGACGATACCACTGGTATATGTATATACTGTAACTGGTCCGAGAGGGATAGAGCAAGACTGTTCTTTATATCTCTTTCTCTCCTCTAGGAATATATACCTTTGACACTGAAAGTTATCGATTTTTCGTAGCCCCAAGCTCTCTTTCTCGTTCTCTCTCTCTCTCTCTCTCTCGCTGACATTGACATTGCGCACGCTGCCGAAGTCAGGCAGAAGGTGGATAAGGAGAATTAGGAGGGGGAGGAGGAGGAGGAGATGGATCGACGCGAGCTCCATCTCGTGATCATTTGATACTTGGAGCATGTAGCTCTGAATAAATATGTATGTATATGTGTTTGTACATATGTATGTATAAATGTATAATGTTAGCGCGAGTAAGTTGAATATGCCTGGCTATACTATCGCAATATCGCTGGTTAGAAGGACTTACTATAAGCCTCGGGTGTACGGGCTATGTGCGTGTGTTAGTATGAAGGAGGCGCGCTTTTTGCTTCCTTGCTCATCGACGAGATGGCGCCTGATGAGGATTCGCTTATCCCGCGCGCTATTTTTTTTTCAAATTGAAAGAATGAAATATTTGTTAAGCTTGAGCTTTACCTTATAATTCACGAAACAATTTTAAAAAGACTTGTCCTGAATTGTTATTATGCATGTTTGATGTGCAAATTAAAAATCATGCCAAAAATTTAGTATATCATCCTGTTACAAATATCGTAATCGAATTTTATTCAGGAGAAACAAAGAACAAAAGCTTACAATGAATTTTAAATCACGTATCATAACGTATACCAAAATTAAGTTGGAGAATCAAATGCTGTGTAACTTCGATGACGATTCCTTTAAGGACGTATAAGAAAGGGAAGAAGGAACTGAATAAAAGAAATGGGTCATCTTGAGTTATGTGCGTTAAAAAAAAAGAAATATTGTTGAGAAGTGAAAGAGGAGAATCATACTGATGTTATGCCGTTTGGGTATATGTATAAGCGTGTAAGTGTGTACAGACGATGGCCCACATTTTGTGTCCCGCGTTTCCCAATGCTTACAACCGGGAGAACGTATAATTGCGTAAAATTTAAAATTTGGGAAGGGGAAAAAATTTACTTCGAAATATAGGTCTTCTATATTATCTAGATTAGGAAAAAGATTGTGTAGAAACAATCAAGAGAGAAAGACAATTTTTTTAAATGATTGTATATTTCTGAAAGTTCTGAATAATTTCAAGATTTCTTTATTTGGATTTCTGTACTTTATCCTTACATTTTTACCTTGTGATTTATCAAATTTGACCTGCCGATGTTTTTTGTCAAGCGCAATATTATGCATTTGTCAGGAGCGGCCAAGGTTTCGGATGATGCAAAAGAAAAATAAAGTATTTTTCTTCTTTGACTTCATTGATTTTGCAATTTTTTTTCTCGTATTGATCTTTAATATTGTGCAAGAGATTTTCTTGCGTCAAGTATTTATAACAGCTTATTCGTCATTGTAAGTAAAAAAACAGTTAATCCTCTATACCATAATTTTCTACTTATTTGTACTAATAGTTGCAAGTGTAAAATTGCATAATTGAAATAATCAAACTTACCATAATCACATCTAATATCCAAACATCAACTGGATATTTCATGATGAACCCAAACGTATACTTCACCTTAATTTTAATTCAAAAAGTATCTCCAACATCATATAGATTCCTCATTAAATATCATCTCTGCTCCGAAATGAGGTAAGCTCTCACACGCGTAACCACTTATTCGAAGTCATCAATTCATGAAAGCAAGGACGAAAAGAAGGACTTGGATGATGCCTTGAAAGAAGAAAAAAAAAGTGATCGTATGTATACGCGACCCTCGGAAAATTCCCAACAGCATAGTCGGTAACTCCATAGAGTGAGGAGAAGGTCTATGCCCGCTATCGGGGTCTCTCTTATTCTCGACCCTTCGATTGCCAAGCTGAGTCATTCCCCCAAGTTAACCGTACGTGGTCGAACATCATCGTCGTCAGCTTGCTCTCTCTCTCTCTCTCTCACTCGCGTAAACATCTACATCCGTCCCTTCTTTCTTAACTTCTTGCTCTGAATTTTTTTTTTTTTCATTTTCGTTTGCTTTTTTGTTTTTTTACTAACGTATACACTTAGTAAGCTGCCGAGATTAGGGGAAAAATTTGTGGTTTGTGTATTAGTGTATTACTATTGTGATTTTAAGTTGAAGTATTTTGAAAAGCTTTTTTTACTTTGTTAGCAAGTTAATTTTGTTAAGTTATATAGATCATAAGAGTTGGTAATTGATCTGATACAAAGAACTTGGTCTGTCATCTGTATTTCGTTACAAGTGTTAATCCGTACACACTAAAGTGGTTTCAAAATTAATAAAAAATAGAAAAATAAAAAATAATTGATTCTATAACATTTCCATTTGATATCAGAACTAGAAAACCAGTTCGCACAAATATATAATATATCTAACTTTCTCTCAATACCACTCGGCCACAAATAGAATCAAATTTTTATTCGATTATCAAATTAACCGTATCTCTCTTTCGTCTCATAACAATGTTACTCAACATAAATATAAACAGACTAGCTAAATAACACCCTAATCGTTCAATTACAATAATGCTCCAGCTAATTTCTTTATAAGCATAATATATATAAGAAACAGCACAATCACAAATAAACTTTCTTTCACCGATATACATATATACACTTACCGATCTGCAAAAACCAGTCTTATCGTTACTACTGTACTACTACAAGATACCTCACTTCGATATCATCCATCTCTGATACAATAACAAACGCGCTATATCTTATACACAACTTCAGTCCACACAACTTATATGTATGTATACCTATACACATGCTCTCTCAACTTTCTTTCACGTTGACGTAATATATATCGTTACGCAACAACGCGTGGTTCAACCGACCCGGAGAAAGAGTCAGGCCAAAAAAGAATGTGCCAGTAGTAGTAGTAGTAGCTTTCACCGGTATATATAATACACCCGGGACCACTGTAGGTATAGTGGCCGAGCTTCCAAATTACGACTACCGATCCATTAAAAAAAAAAAAAGAAAAAAAAATCGTTTATGCGGGAAGGAGGTGGACCAGCAGGCGAGAAACGACGAACACCATACCGTTTTGTATACATGTATAGTGTGTAAGTAAGCATTGCAATGTGTGTGTGTGTGTGTGTGTGTGTGTGTGTGTGTGTGTGTGTGCGTGTGTGTGTGTATAAGAGCTGCTACTGCTGAGAGAAAGAGAGTGCTTTCACCTTTCTCCGCGCACTGATGATCGAGCTCTCTTTCTTTCTCTCTCTTATATATATGCTCGCGCATAGAGAGAAAGAGACTGTACTCTTTCTCTCTCTTTCTACTCCCAACGAGAAAGGCTTTTACTCTCGATATCGTATATATGTTGCGCGCACTCGCGTTCTGTATCCCAAGCTTACTGTCGTTGCCGTTGCCGATGTCGCGCTCGATCGGAGAAAGCTGGTGCTTTATTACACGAGGGAGTGGTTATCTGTGCGTGTGTAATATGCAATGATGTATAGTATACCTACTGTAGATAGGGGGAGGTTGGTTTAGATATAAACCTTGATTAGTGTGTCATGATGTTTGTGGGATAGATGGTTAAGATTTTTTTTTTTGTCTTTCAAGTAATATGGAAGGAAATGGATTTTAATTGATTTTTAGAGAGAAGGGAAAAATAATTAAGAATTAAAATTTAGTTAAGATTTAGAAATATCAAGAGCATTTGTATATATTTGGAAAAGAGAGATTTATGGGAAGTTTAAAAGTATAACTCAAATTAAAGGTTACTTGTTGCTTTGAATAAAAGAAAACTAAGGAGTTACAAGTCTGCGTTATCATGTCTATATATAAATAATCATCGTCGTATATTTATATACATACATACATACATATACTCAAGCTTGAAATTCAATCCAAAAGGAGTCCAAGCGATAAAGAACGAGGTACGCTCGCGTATATACACATGGATAAGTAATACATATACATAAGAAGCGATGATCGCGCGCTCAATGTATTATTGAAAGAGCAACCAAAATGTAATTTCGTAAGCTTGACTTCTCCCCCCTTCTGTATATTCCACCTATCTCACTCCAAGAGACCTCATTTGCTTGTGTCTCTTTATGTGTATATATATATACGCAATTCTCCGATCGGACGGTCCGTAGTGTACTATATGTCGATGAGTGTGTTGGTGTATGTATGTATATATAAGCAGTATATAGATATATATAGGAGAGCTTATAAGCGCGTCCGATTGGGCAATAAGCGAGAGGGAGAGAGAGAGAGAGAACTCGCGGCCCCGCGACGCTATGGCCTGAATGCCGGACGCTAACCCCACAAGCTGAATCAAGGCCAAGCGCGAGCGCTCGCTTATATTATATACTTACTTGCTTACTTGCTTGCTTGTCTCTCTGCTTGCGACCGACCGCTAGTAAGCAGTTGTGTGTGTGTCTCTTTCCAATCTCTCTTATACTTCGATGCTTGCTGTTGAGGCTTCTTACTTTCTACGTTAAATGCGAGTCGTGTGTGTGTATGATATACACAGACTCGCTTTCGCGATTTCAACATTAACTTTAACACTTTCTTAGCTTTGTTTGTTGGATTTCAATAACACCGATTTCTAATTTGATTAGTGAGCTTGCAAGCTCAGATTTTTTTCATAAAAAAATGTTTAAAAAAATGTAAGTGTTAAAAATATATAAATATCTATATAATTGGCAAATTATGAGAATTTAATAACTCTATTTTCAAGCTTAAGTTGTATCGAGATATATTATATTCAAGAGTGTCAATGACATTCGGACAATTGATATGGCAAATGAGAGAGAGAGAGAGAGAAAGAGAGAACCTCGTCACGCTAACACAATTCCCGCCTATATAAAAGATTCTCGGTTGCAATTAAGAATATATATATATATCCATGGGTGCGCCTTTTACATATTATATCTTTAATATATATCCAAAGAAACTTGCAAGGCTCTTGTATAATATAATCTTCTGAGATATATTATGAGAAGAAGAGAAAAAAATAAGCTCATTTAAATGTCCGAGATATTTGCGCTACCTTATAGATATCAATGTTAAATGTGTACAAAGCGTAATTAACCATCGAAGGTGTCATGTGAACGTGTCAATGACGACGACATGTGGAATGCACTTGCTATAAAAAAAAAGTACAAGAAGAAGCGATTCTATTTTTTTATGTTTGAACATATGTATAAGCTTTAGCTCATTAGAGATTCTAATGATAATATAATTATAGTTTGTATAAATATATTGTTTTATGATTTTTTTTTATAGCGATTTATTAAATCTCTGTATAGTATATAAAGAAAATTATATTAATCTTGTATAAAATTGTTGTTTCTGGATCAATGAAATTTATCGTAATCAGGTCACTCATTTCTTAACCTTCCAAAATTTAACTTCGAAAGCTTTATACTTACGAAATGTACACTATCCCATATACGATTAAACTCACACATTTTCTCAGCTAAATTGTCGTCCAGTAATTCCTATTTTTTTTTCTTTCTCCTTCCACTTCTTTTTTTTTTCCTCTTGGCAATCGACTACGTAACACGTGCGTTCGTTGACCGAGCTCTCCTTTCTTTTTTTTTTGTCCTCTTCTTTCGACTCTTTTAGCTCCCGGTTATGTAGCGCCGCTTGTGCAATATATCCAGTCAAACCGCGGAACGAAATTTCTCGACCTCCTCGAGGATTGAGTTGGTATACATTTGTGTGAAAGTAAATTTTTAGATCGAAGGGTTTTACTTACGTAGACCTAGATTTTAGGTTGATCGTTCGTTTGTTTTTAGTTAAATAAAAGTAGTAAGTTAATGATCGAATTCAAATAATTAAATAGCCGTCTTTTTGAGACAGTTTTGTAATAGCTTTATATAGCTGTTTATGAAAGTAAGAGAATAAAGCACAGTTCATAAAAAAACCATTATATGCTTGCAAAACTTTCACCTTCGGTACTGCACTCATTGACCCAGAATATCGTTCTCGCAATATTTACAAATAATTAATGAATAATCAATCACTGGATCCTCAAATCTTCTTTCAAGATAAATCCAAATTAGAATAGTAAAGATCAGATCCTTGTCACGCGGGTCACTACCTCACAATCTCACAATTAGATAAAAGTTAGGAAGAGACGGATATACCAACAAAAAAAAAAAGAGAAGGTAAATATCAATTGCGTAACTCGGACTCTAGTGTGTTACGAAGCGTACTAGAGTTACGGCATGACGAGGGACGGCTAAGGCAGCTTTAATCAAATTTGACTTGGCTGGGAGAAAGAGAGAGAAATAGAAAGAGTATGGTTTATATAGGCTCACCCGATGATAGTAGGGGAACGTATAAACTCGCCTGGTCATTGCCCTGGCGACCTATTTGTGCGGTCTTGCGCTGCTGCTACTAGCTCCTGACGCTCGTGCGCGATGCCTGCTTGCTCTTGAATGTCCTTTATTTTTTTTTCTCCCCTCTCTTTCTTTTCCATAGCTTTATTACTCGATCACTCTCGACCCTAACTAATAATGTTCTTTTTGCTTTTTTTTTCTTATTTCTACATTCTTTTTGTAAGAACAACCTTCTTATTTTTTTTTTCTAACTTTTTTAGGTATCTTTATTTACCGAATTTCGAGAGCTATGATTTCACTTTCGTTTTCTTAGATGAGTCTAAAGAAAGTTTGGAAGAAAGTTGGGTGTGAGGACCGAGCGATTGGATTTGGTTTCGATGAATGAGAATAATAGAGAATGACAATATAGTTGTTAAGTATGAATAGTTTAATTGTTGTACGCATTAATTTGTCAAGATCGATCGATATTGCTTTTGTAAAAGTTTACATTTATTCCAATCGATTTAATCAAATATTTTTAAGAAACCAGATTTCCAAATAAAATATTGATTGGATGAAGAAATCGTTAAAAAATCGTCAGTGTGTCATTTGTTTCAAAATTTGGCAAACACTTCGGTACAAATTTATAAAATATAATCAAGCTTTTCCGATGGTCACAGCCATGAGCTACTAAAAATCTCAACTCTCGCGACCTCTATAATATACTGTCTTTATTTATTTTTTTTTCTCGGTCACTAAAAATTATTATGCAGTTTCAATTGTTATTTAATTAATGAAATAAGTATACCATTACAAAACTAAACGAAGCGCGCGGCTGACCTTTTACGCGTTTTCGACTTTCACAATCAAATGCGTGAATTCACTCAAGTAGGTTTTAAATGTCGACATAATAAACTGTTTACGTTTTACATTGAGTATTCATTCACGAAGTAATAGGTCTTAACTTTTACCTGCTCTCATTTTTTTGTAAATCATCGATCAATCGCATATGCGACGAATTTTACTTTCTTCTAAATTTACAGCTTTCATTCACATTAGGTTCACAGTATTTTATTAAAAAGAATATTTTATTTAACAAAAGTAGAAACGGATGTGGTATCACAAATTATGCGGGTACCAAGTTCTTACAGGTTAATCAGTAAATTATAGATTCCTCTATGATGCTATGCTAAAAAAAATTAAATATATTCATCATTCGCTGCTTTGTAAAATCCTTTCCTAAATTTTAATGTAATTCTTATAGCGAAACCTTGAGAATTTAATTTAAAGAGAGCGGCGAGACTAGAAATTTCCTGTTCGCATACAATCAAACAAACTTGGCTAGACTCGAAAAAATAAAAAAAAAAATAAAGAATAACGAGCAGATACCTACACACATATACCATCATCATCATCATCACACCAGGGCATCCGGTGATCGTCCACACCAACATTTCGCGGGCTTTTCACGACACGCGCGATCGCCTTCTGCTACGCTACACATACAAATGAAGCAGGTATAGCTAGCAGGGAGCGTTGACACACGCTTATATATGTATATACCTCTGCAGTAACGAGTAGAAGCGAGATGGAATAATGGCATAGGTCACTCACCGGCATATGTATGTGTGTGTATGTACGTATGTATATATAAGTAAACCGTTAAAGGCCATGAGCTTCGGGCGTGAGCAAGAGCGTGAAAAGGACGAGTCTGTATGGAATACGAGTATGGAATACACGCGAACTTCGTTCATCGCGGATGGACGGTTTCCTGCTGCTTGAAACGCGAAGCTTATGGCCACTATACTTCTTCTTTTTGGTTTTTATTTTTTATTATTATTTTTAACATTCTTTTTTGGTAGAGTGGATTAGAGGATTGTGGTTGTGGGGTATGTTGGTTCGAGAAACTTCCTTTGAACATGTATATTGAGGTTTGTTGAACCGAAGTTCAAACTCTTCATTTTGAGGTTGTTGATCTCACAAGTTTTGCTGATTATATATGTGTGTGTGAGTGAATATATAAGAGTACATATCTATATGTGTGTGGCAAAGAAGCCGGTCTCTCTGCCAAGTAAAGTGAGATTTCATTACATAGATAGATTATATCATGTTATGTCAGAAGGGTATAAAAAATTTTTCCAAAGCACCATAGCGTTGAAATTATATTATATAGCTGTAATGACGATTTATGCAATTTATATGGTAATTTTCTTAGTCGATGTTTTTTTTAAAAAAAAAAAAAAAAGAATTATTATTTTTTTTTTTGGTTATTGGGTTATTTAAATTAAGATTTGAATATAACTATATGAGATGTAAATTTATTTTTAATGGAGAGGTAATGATTCGAAATTACCGTTTGTACACTGTTCAGACTATGATACATTAGCTATAATATTACCTTTCGAATTTATTTAAACGCTGAGAGAGAGAAAAAGAGGTGCTAAGTATTACCAAGCTATCAATTCGATCACAATTTACTATTATTAAAATTTATCCAGCCTGGATACTTAACACACTAGCAATTTTACCGCCCACCAGGTCATTTCCACCTCTAAGTGTTATTCCTCAGACACTCAACTCATACCAAAGATACTTATACCCATCTAAAAATAAAATAAACGAATAATACTGTCTTAGCTTCGCGAAAATATATATACGAATCATTCGTTAGCACATACATGCGTAGTAGTAGTAGTAGTAGTCATCCCGACACGCAGGACACCCGTCGTCGCCAAATGGACGCGTATATGCGTAACGGCACATTTTCTGACCGGCAACTCTCGAGACACGACACAGCAACACGTGCCAGAATATATATCTTCAAGGCTACCTTGGAGAACATTCCAGGACGCTCGTGTACTCGCGCGAGGCTAGCACACACACATAAGCGCAAGCAAGCAAGAACTTTCCTGTGCCGTCTTAAAGGCTCGCTCTCCCCCGATGCGTATCGGAAATGTCCTGAATCCGCGCAAAACGATGCCGTCACCGCTACCACCGGATTTCGCGGACCTTCTGTATACATATACCCTCTCTTTTTTTTTCTCTTGGCCGATGTGCTCGGTTAACGACCTCAACGTGTACTCACATCTCTCCACCTTCTTCTTCTTTTTCTTCTCCTCTTTCTTCGTGTGTCCCGGGACTTTTCGTTCCTTCGTGGTGCTCTCCTTTTTCGCGAACTTGCCTTACCGATGTATATATATGTAAGTAAGTATGTGTTAGTGCTGACTCAGGATAAAATTGTCGTCGTCGTTTGGTATAGGACTACTTATATTCAACGAGTCGGTCGTGTGATACTTTTGAACATCGTTCGATTTTCCTCGTTTCGAGCTCTTTTAAAGAGAGTCGGATTTCCTATATATATACCAAATTCTGCTCAACGTGTGAATGGACTTGTTCTGAGAAATTTGAGTAGATCAAGGGGATATTATATGCTTGTCGTGTAAGTAGAGTTTAATTACGTCGATCGGAAGAAAAGGTCAAAAAACTCAAATTGTATTTTGTTTTAATTTTATTATAAATTTATTTTAAAAAAAATTTTTATTCCCATAATGTATTTAAATTAAAAAAAAATCGTTCTCCTCAACGCTTCTTAAAAAAAAAAAAGTATCATCAGCACACAAAAACAAATCAAAGCCGGTTCTAATCGAGCTCACAGCAGGTATAGTAGATATAGGTATAGTTACGCATTTCTAACGGGGGCAGAACAAGAGTCGAGAGTGTGACGAAGCATGAATAACCCGGTCGGTAAAGTGTAGAAGGAGGACTCACAAACACTTTCGGTTATGGCCCACCTTTCTGGTTTTTCTAACTATGTATACATATATAACTTACTCCCCACCTTCTTATTTTGTATTTTTACTCTTTCCTACTCGACGAAACTATTTTATTTGACCGTCGTTAGAGAGAGAGTCAAATGCGTTGTACGAAGACCCAAAAAAAAACTTTCGCTTGACACGCGCTTATTCCCCTCCCTTTTTTTTTCTTTCTTACCTCATTCAATGTGTGTGGATATTTGGTGAGTCGTTTGATTATATATTAGCTATTCTCACGTATATATTATCTATTCGCAAACAACTTTCGACTGTGGCATATTTCTTAGTCAATTATCTAATGTTTTGCATGTCTTTTTTTCTGTTTGATATTTTAGATTTTTCTTTTCTTTTTTTTTTCACTATTTTATATTTTTAAATACAGTATTGTGTGAATTAACATTTTTTTCTACTTTATTGTATTTACTGCTGAACGTTACAACTTCTAAAGCACAGTAACCGTATCAGTTATTTAACTTGAAAAATAATTATCGTTAAAATTATTAATAAACAATAAAAAAATAAAAAAGCTGCAAAATTTATAAATCACCTTAAACTAATTTAAAAAAAAAAAAGAAAGAGAAAATTTAAAAGGGCGTGTAAAATAATTGTTGGTTAATTAATGTCAGAATGAAGTAAGAGAGTCCGACAAGTCCGCGCGTCGACAGGATTATCGAGGGCAAAACCCATGCGGTGCTCGATCGGTCGTTAAAAAACAATTTTTCAGTAAGATCGTTCCAAAGTCTCTTTCTCATTTTCATAGCCGTTCATATGTATGTATGTATGTATGTATATATAAAGTACCCATGCGTGGCACAGAGTGTATAGCATATACATATATGAGGGCCTTGGCATTCACCAGGGCGCCGACACATCGCGCGCACGCGGCAGCGGCCAGGTTGAATAACCGGCGTTACGTCACTGGCACACGCTCATATACATACACGGACGACTCACTCGTACACACATACACACGCACACTTATATTATACATACGAAGAGCAAGAGCAGATGTATATATACGTGGCAGTAGAGAGAAAAAGAGAGAGAGAAGTAAAGGACGGGAGAAGGAGGTGAAAGGGAGGAGCGCTTTGAAGAAGAGAAGGTGAGTGAGTGAGTGAGAGAGAGAGAAACTCACGCTCATACCGAGGTCGATCACCTAAGCTCAGGGAGTCAGTGACACCTCGGCCCGAGGATCAACGATCTTCCTTCACTCGTTTTACTCTCCCAGCTCATTCCTCTCACTCTATACGTCTCCTTATTATTCTTCTTCTTCTTCTTCTCCGTATTCATCCAAGTTTTTCCCCGGACTCTTGCCTTGCGCTTTTTTTAGGCCTCTCGACTTAATTTTAATCTCCGATTCTTAACCCACTTAGTCGTTGTTATTTATTTAAATCTTTGCTGTGAGTCAACTTTGAATTTTTACATTTGGTGAAAAAAAAAAAAATAATTATCTGGTATATTGTTAAAATTGAATAATAATCAATTTGAAATATAAATGTAGGTTAAAAGGTTAAATCAAAGATATAATAAGAAAAAAAGCTCTCAGGTTAATTTTAAATGATACTATGGGCAAACAACTGTAGTACATACTATATGTATAGCCGTTTAATATTAACACTTACATTTCTTATCTCAAATAAACTTTCTTATTAATTAAGTGCGAGATTCAAGCACCTAGTTTTACACAGAGAAAGAGAGAACTAAGTCTTTAAACGCAATAATAAATAACCGAGACATACTTTCTTCTGTATAGACGGTATCGGAGAGTCTATAAAATAGACGTATAGTCAATGTGCGAATTTCATAGCTTCATCCTATACATATAAACCGAATCTAATGAAATATCTACGATCTAATGATGCTTGAATTACGATATCCCATTTTCCACCAGCTATTTGGGATTGAACTATACGCTTATTAGATGTAGCTGTTATATATTATTGCTATTTAATTTGAAACGTATTAAGTATAGGTAATATAGGATTATAAGAGATTTTAAATTATTGGTTAGCAAACTTATGATTTTTTTGGATGTTATCCAATTTTTTTTTTTTTTTGCCTTTCTCAATCATACAAATTTCTTAAATTACTTAATTACAATATTACTATATTAAAATACAAACATATAATTCAAAATTAAATAATTCATTTTGTAATTAATAAAGTTATAAGTACGTAAAATAATACTTGATCAATTTTCAATGTATAAACCACATAGTGTAAGAAAATTAAATCATTCCTGGTTACAGCATAGTCAAACAGAAAAAGAAAAAAAGAGAGAGAGATACCATTCACACATTTAGTCAGTTTCGTATGCCAGCTCATCGTTTCGAAAATTCAACGCGTGTCGCCAAAGGAAAAAAACACAACAGTCCACACGCACGCGCCAAGTATATATATAGTTGCGCAACTTTATACCACAGTCTCTCAGCTATATAATTCGTCAAAAAGTCATGCCACCATTACTCTCCTCTTCCTCCCCGATCACCTCCTCCATATCCCACCCGATATAGAAAAGAATATATATAAAAAAAAGAATCGAGGAAAAAACCAGCTACAAATAAAAAAAAAAACACGAACTGTATGGGATAAGGTAGTGGTAGAGGAGTAAGAGGGAAGTCGAAGACCTTGACCGCGGCGGTAGCCGTTTTTCTTACATATATACTATAATACACAAGTGCGCCGTAAGCATCGAGGCCCTTGAACCTGGGTGCGCGCGTGACGCATGGGGACTTCCCCCCTTCCCCCCTCCATCTCCGCGCCTTGTCAACCACTATATACTACGACGATCCATGGATTTTGATAAACTATATAAGTGCTATTGACCGAAGACAAGGTCAGATAAAATAAAAAATAAAAAAATCTGAGGAAGTGCGTGGGTGCTTGGTAGTTTAATCAATATTTCTTTGGTGTTTGGTGTATGGTTATTTTTCTAATTATTTTTACACATACTTTTTTTTTTTATCTGTACATGAAAATTTGTAAGTAATTTATGGAATTTGAAAAATAGATCGAATTGGATGTCAATAAAGTAGTAGGTATATGTGCGAAGAATGCGGTTGGACTCAATCTCGAACATTCAATTTCATATTGGCCTGGGCCACTCTACTGACATACTATACGACAGTATAAGTCTTGGAGTTTAATACAAGATCGATCGCTTCACCAAACTCAATCTGTTAATATTACCTACAGTTTATTCAATTTTTATTTCTCCCTTCAATCTTTTTTTACTCGTTCACATATTTTCGCTACTATTTCAAAATTTTTTTTTAGAATTTTAAAAACAAAAAAAATAAAAATTTTCAAATTCAAACCTGACTGAGTTATTTTAACACTCTATACATAAATCAAATTTACAGTGCTGAAAATGATATTAATAGATGGTGTATAAAATTACTTCTCTCTGGTACCAGAAAAAAGAGAGAAAGAATTTACAATGTCTGTCTAATATACACCATTTCGCACATTATTATCAACTGAAATGAAATTTATTTTCCACAGTGATATAGTTTAGTGTGTATGAAAATACCAAGTCTTAACGTGAAAGTATAATAAAGGAAAGTAAATCACAGGTAATAAGAACATTAACAGATATTTATGATTCCTTAAAATAAAAAAAAAAAGAAATCATATACAAACAAATGCAATAAAAATAATAAAACTTCATTCAACAATCCTTTTCGCACACATATATTTTTCAAATTAAAATGAACCAAAAAAAAAAATAGAATAACGTATATAACATATACTACAACAAAGAAAATAAGCGCCATACATTCCAAAAACGGAATATCCAAACGAGTATACATGAATCTCTCTCTAGACTCCATATAGTTAAAGAGACCACCACCATAGAGTGCACGTAAATTCACTTAGAGCGAGATTCTGTATAGGTAGGTATAGACATAAGCTTTATAGAGTCGTGGGCGCGCCTAAAAATAGGTCGGTCAGAACGTACAGCAACAGCAACATAGAAGTATTATGGTGCATCTAAGCACCTCTATATATATACATATACAAACTCATAGGCATCACTTCCTCGTTCATTGTCGCGAATTTGGTTCGTCTAACTGTACACGTCCAACTACCACTAGCGGCTTCGGGGCTACCTCTATCTCTCTTTCTCGCTTACTTTTGCAATTGCTAGTACCTATATATATATATATATATATACCAAATAGTGGTTTGGTAAACGAAAGAAAAAAAGAAGAAGAAATAAGTGCTTTGATTTATCGAACACTCTCTCAGACACTATATATAGGGTTTATACATATAGGTGTATCTTGGCTTGGGCATTAACGATCTCATTTTTGCACTTTTATATGTATGTACTTGAGAGAGAAGTATACAACCATCCGCCCACCCTTATTGCTAACCCCTCTTCAGTATTCGCCACTTGTTACACTATTCTTCTTTCTTCTTCTTCTTCCATACTAAAATTCTCACTGATCATATATAATATATCAGATATATTGGATGGAAATTGATCGATGTACTTAGACAGCAGTATAGACTGACGAAAAGCTTCAGATATTAAATGGCAAAAAATTAAGTGTATACTAGATGATCTACTGCTATATGGATCCTTATACATTTACCTCTATACAAGTCGGTATGCAAGTGTATGTATATAATATGTAGGTACTCTAGACACTCTTGGCAAAAGGCGGCCTCATGCGAAATAGAGTCAGCGACCTGACGCGACTCCTGCTGCCTGCCTGCCTACCTACATACAATCAAGACTAAGCAGGAGAGTGAGAAGGGCATTATATACATACATACTGCACATACAACACAAGCTCACTCGTTTTGCGCGTGTGCATGTACGTGAGTATAGAGGGAGGAGAAGTAAAGAGAAAAAGAGAGAGAGGGCAAGTAGAGTATGCCCGGGAGTATATGTATATATAGTCTCTTCTCTTTCTATCGCGGTTCAACGAACCTCTTCCTCTAACCTCCTCCCAACTATATATATATATATCAATGGGGGACCGATAGCTTCCGTGGGATAGCATCGCAAGTAAGCCTTCTCTTTTTCTGCACGTGTGCACTATACTGTGCACATACTCTCGCGTTAAGCCTATATAGCGAATACGACGTTGACTCTATGTTGCATATACATATCAGTCGATGCTATTCTATAGGTATATGCTATAGCTAACTTGACTATATTCTATACTGGCATTGCTTCCGGGTCAGATTTTTTCACGAGCTTCCGTTGTGATAATCGCTAAACTATATACTCCGATTGTAAATTCCATTGTTTTTATGTCGACAACTGTAGTCTAGGACTGCGGGTAATTATTGTTTTTGTAATTGACTTCTTTTTTAGTGCATATGCAGATATGTGTTAGGTAAAAATAAAAAACAATTTTATATTTTTGAATATTATTGATTATTTTTTTTATATGTCTGGGTTATATTGATATAGAGTCCAATGAACTTGATGAACTATACCTATCGATAAAGAAATCGGTTTATAGAAATCGGTAAGGCTAAATATTCACCTATAGACAATTTTCACTTTTACCAAAATGGAAAGTCTGCAGTTTAAATGCGGAAGAAAAGTACTGTGAGATATATATGTGTATACAATAAAGAGTTGAAAAGTCTGTATATAGTCACATAGAAGAAATAAAAGTACTAACAATCTCGACTTGAATATATACCTTATACATTATAGTTTTGCTATATCGAATACCATAACAATATTTTACCTGTGGCAATAATAAAAACAACGGTGAGAGCTCTGCTGACCGATTAACCAAATTTTTATCTTTCTCTCTCTCTTGCCTACTTTTTTTTTAAGCTGGTCAACGAGTTATGCAAGCTAAACCATAGCGAGCTTTTTTTAGTAGCTCGAGGCTTATTCATGATGTTACGCGTTTGATTATCTGACTTAGATTAGGTACTCACTGGTGTGTATGTGTGTTTTTTTTTTTGTATTAGTCTTATCTCTTAGACGCTTTTTCTGGATCTGTCCTTGAAATTACCGTGCCAGTAAGTAAATTTCATGGTTGGTGATCAGGTTTTTTTTATTTATTTAGAACATGATTATCTTTAACTCTTTTACTATTAAAATTAACATAATTAAAATTTTAATATAAACAGTTTAGAAAAAAAAGTAAAATTAATTTTAGCAAATTTACATATACAAACTATTCAAAATTGACAAAACAATAACTTTGACAATATCCGATTCATATCTCACTTTCTAATGTTGATAGAAAAATCGTTAAGCGATAAAGAAAGAAAGAAAGAAAGAAAAAAAAAGGAAAGGAATAGGTGACAAGTATATGAACAACCTGTTACACCAGCACATAAATTCATTCACAATGTGTCTCACAAGCAACTACTTCGAGATCTCGGTTACAAACTCACTCTTCTCTTTCTACAGGTTGAAAACGAGATATATATCGAGATAAACTCTCTCTCTCTCTTTCTTACTCTCTATAGATGAATCTCAGTCTGAGCGCGACTCTCGCTTCTGTATATAGCCATCGTTTACTTTCTCTCACAACAAGTGATGTCGTGACGCGACACAAGCGAAAGATATCGGTATTGTGCATTGTCTTCTCATAATCTAAAAGAACTTTTTTACATTTTATACTTTGTTCTAAGCAAAAGTTCATTGCTTTTCATCCACCTCTCTTTCTCTTTTTTTTTCTCTCAAAATACCAAAGTTTCCCCAAAATACTCGCTAAATATCGATGATCCACCCTTTGCTTTAAAACTTAATAGAGGTTTCGAAAATTTAATTGCCTCAAAAGTATGCGCATGTATACACTTTAGAGAAATGGAAGACCATGAACTTTCTCAATTATTTGACTTGGAACTTCAAACGTTATTTGAGTTCTCTCTTTTATTTTCGAGTTGTTAAAAAGTAAAAGTTGTCCCAAAAGGCCAAGAATTTCAAAGCTTTTTCTCTTTCTTTAATGCTTTCGAAAACATCGGTTTTTTTTTCGACTTTGAAAGCTACACCCGAGATTAAAGTGAAAAAGAAAGAAGTTGCGAGTGCAAGAATGCGAAAGCAGTATAGGTTCATTGACTGGAGCAGTAGAAACAGCATGCATGTATGTACTATCCACAAATGCAGTTTCCCTCGATTTTCTCTCTTTACTTCTTGATGCTACACACACACACACACACACACACACACACACATTTCTCTAACTCCGAAATTAGAAATTGAACGTCGAGAGAGTGTATCTCTCGCAGGAGAGCGCAAAAACGCGATTTCGCACGCGCTCGAGCGAGCATAGCAAAGTCATGTATAGATATATCCCTCTTTCCTCTTTTCCTTTCTTAAATGTAAGTAAGCGTGCATATATGTATGTATGTATATATGTGGAGCAGATAGTATAAGGCTGGGGCAGTGGGCGCGAGGCGAGCAAGTATAAAGCAAATGCTGTTACTGCTGCTGCTGCTGCTGTTGCTCGAGTAGTAGGTATATAGAAAGAGAGAGAGAGAGAGAGGTGAGTGACCGGGTACCTTTTTGCCATGAGCCTACACTGCTGTTGCTGCTGCGCTTGCGTTCACTAACCTAGCCACTGCTCGTGACTTTAGCTTTGCCGTTTTTCTCCTCCCTATTATATATATATATATACATACATACATACATACTCTGCAAAGGATGATGTGTTCGTTGTACACGGTGAAACTAGAACGCGGGATATAGTTCTAAGCGTAGTTCGCGAATATAAAAATGATGTTGCTGAGTGGTGAACGGGTTGTTGGACGCATTTTTTTCTTTCTTTTTTTTTTTTTTAAGAGTAAACAATTTGTTAGCAATTTTTGATCATGGGAAAATTTTGTTAGAATATTGAGGTTATAAGGGGTTTAGGATAATGACCTAGATATTTAGGTGTTACTATAATTTGATGTATAGATTTTAGGATATTAGAAAAGAAATTTTGTTAAATATAGTCATAGCAGATTATTACTCAAAATATGAATATAAAAGAAAAAAAAAGAAAAAAAAAACCGGTAGTGCCTTCACCACGACACAATAAAGTTTCCAATGATATTTTTAACTTTAGACTTCTATCCTTCTCCTCTTGACAATGGAAGGAGGGCTTCATTGGACATTCCACGCTCGATTCTTCTTTCCACGCTTTTCATGTTTATCAGTTACCGACGATCTCCCAAATCGTGTATGTGTATAATATGTGTCTATGTGTGTATGTATGTATGACTGTATGGTGAAAAGAGGGAGAAGGCATCAAGAGAATCCACTCTCGTATCTCTTGATTTATATACCTATATGTATATACACCATGGAAAATAACCAGAATATAGCTTGGGTCATCAAACCAGAGATTTTGAAATTTCTAGCGAAACAAAGCAAAATCCAATTTTCTAGATAATCTAATTATCTGAGCTGTCAGACACATAAGGGTTATATTTAATGGTATCGATAAGTATAGTGCACTTAATTAACTAAGCTATACTGGATCTGTTGAGTTTGCCATTACACACAAATATACTATAAGCTCACATACATTAGTATGTGTATATATGCAAGTGCACCCACGTCTCGATCAGGTTCCAAACAAAGATGTGTACAATGCAACTCGCGTTTTAGAAGCACCGGTAGCAGCGCATAGAGTAGTAGTAGTAGTACTATATAGTATATAGGTATAGTGGAAAAGTCCAAGAGACAGAGAAAAGCATTGAGGGTAATGCAGAAGACAAAACAAAAAAAAAAAAAAAAGAAAAAAAAAAAAAAAAAAAAAAAAAAAAAAAGAAGAAGGAGGAAGACTTTGCTTTTGTGTGTCTCATGCATACGTGATACGTATAACCGTCCAACTATATAAGCAAGCAAGTCGAGCGATGCCCTCGAACGAACCCTGATGCCTTGCTATAACTATATGGTGTGAGCATTTAACACGAGCCAACTCTCTGACGCCGTGATATAGTCATGGACATGATTTTTTTTTTACGATGAGACACGTGTCTTTTAAAAAGTCGTAAGAGACTTGTTTGATTGGGTTATACACATATATACATCTTTTATACTTGAATCGAATGATTCAGGTGACAATGGTAAGATAGAGGCTACTAAACATAGTTTGTGATTATTAAATTTTATGCTTAAGAACTTTTGTTTCTCATAACTGACAGTGTCTTTGAAAAAAAGATCGATTAATCAAATCCATCTTCTATCTTGCATGTACCTATTTTATATGCTAGACTAGTCGTAAATAATAAAACCTTTATCCTATGTCTAGATATACCGGAAGGTATTATCTCATAGCAAAGTTTTATGTATCGTTTATTTTGCCTTCTTTCAACGATTTCAAAGGCAAGGTGCGTTTGAGAGAAGAGTGCTTATGAATTATGACACTATTAAAATACCTGTCAGTGTAAGTCAAGTCAGCAATAAAGACGTTTCTGTTTTGTTTTGCTTTTTTTTTAAAAAAAAGCTTTAATTATTACGTTGCAAATGTTTATCGTTACATTATAAGAATAGTGGGTAATTTTAATTCGTGTTGGTTTATATTTGCAGAAATGATTACTGTGATATAGAAAAAAAACATGTGTATGTTTAATGAGACAACAAAACAAATAATATACAGATAATTCAAAAGGGTCGTTTGCCTTAAGAAATGTATATCGTGATCTTGTTGCTACTGTGTGTGTGTATGTGAAAAAAAAAAAAAAATTATGCAAACAACTCTTTGGTATTCGGAAGCTGAACAAATACATACACGCAACAAACCAAAAGAAAAAAAAAAGAAAAAAGAAGAGGTGAGTGTACGAGTCCTCGTGCCTACATCCTGTCGCCGTAAGCGAGAAAAATATAAAAAAAATGGGAATAACGAGAAAAAAAAAAGAGAGAAAAAATATAAAAGTAACACAAGTTATAGTGCAAACATAAAAACAGAAAAGCTCCTCTTTCTCTCTCTCTCTCTCTTTCTCTCTCTCTCTCTGTAGCTTATATGCGCGAAAAGCAAGAGGTTGCGCGCAAATGAACGAATGAACGAAGAAACAACGGTACACGGTACACCGGTGTATATATACAATAACAACAACAACCCTCGTCAAGTAAAGCGCGCGTATAGGCCCTTGACAAAAGGGCAACGACACCGTTCGCTAATGCTTTTAGTGTATATACATATATATATATATATATATATAGTATGTAAGCTCGGTTGTAAGAGAGCCTATAGCTATATGAAAGCACGAAAAAAGATGCTTGCAATTTAACCGTGTTGTTAAAATTTGTGATGGTTTTCACAGGAGGTTTGATGTATACCATTGACCTCGAAGGATAAATTTAAAATTAATATTTTGTACTAGGACCCCCTGTGAAGTCTCACTAAGCTTTGTTACAGATGAAGTACCGTAGGCCACTTGAGACATTTTGACGAATTGCTTGAGTATGTAGCCTATATAGGTATACTTATGGACTTTATTATTCAGATTGATTGGAATGATGTAATGCAAAAGAAAACATATACAGAGTTAAAACTGTTATAGTAACCTTTTGTAAAAAAAGTCATTTAAAAATAGCTTCTTTTTTTTTTCTTTCTTTTAACTATTATATACCTAGATTATTTTCTTTTTCTTCTACTTATGGTACATAATAAAAAAGGAACATAATTTTGCAAAACTATTTTAGTGTAGCTGCTACACATTTTACGTAAACGAACAAGATATATATAAAAAAAAAAAGAAAAATAAACGAGGGAATAGTGTGTGTATGTGTAAGTGTAGTAAGTTTGCGAATGATAGTCGCGCTTGCATACATATCTAGAAATGTAAGTGTATGTATAGGTATATGTGCAAACACTCGTATATATACGTACTAACACAGACATTGGAAAGGATGGAAGCGCAAGTGCAAGCCGCTCGCACGGTCATCGATCTTTTCTCGGCTGGCGCGTATACTCAACTCTTGCTTGCTACTACCTACTACTACTACTACTACTATTGCTAGTACACTGCGCAGCCACAGCCGAGAGTGACTGCGGGATTAGATGCAAATTGCTCTAGCGGTACGGGATAAATGTGCACGCGTCTTCTATATATACAACCATGAACGTATAAACTAGTGTGTGTATGTGTGTGTATACAAGCACATCTATTAAACACACATACAGCCTACCGGTCGCGGCCGATTTTGCGCGTAAATACAAGCACAGAGAGATGGAAAACCGAGCTTGAATCTGTATAATACAACCGAGGGAAATGAGAGCTGTATATGCTGTGTAGTAGCTGCTACTGCTGCAGTTTTGTGCTCTGTGCACTTTTCGTCGCAAGAGATGCTATATGCTTTCAGTCATTATAGGGTTAGCGGTGTGATTTTCGAGATATTAACGGTGAATGAGATCCTTTTTTGAATTTTAAGCTCTTTGCTTGCAATGAGTATATGTTTTGCTGTATGTAATTTTTGCTTTCTCAAAGAGAAAGCTTTGTAACGGTGAAAATTTTCGATTTGTTTTTTTTTGGTTTTCTTGACGTTTTGAAGGTTCCTGAACTCGAAAAA
>JAPYZE010001064.1:0-44985 GCA_030522805.1 Leptomastidea abnormis
TATATATATTTGCACACTCTCCTGCTTAGATTTACACGAGCTTTTTGCAAAATTTATTGAGCATTGTGCCGTTTACGGAAAAGAAATTGTTCTCTGACTGCGTCTGAACATTTTTTTTACTTCTTTTTTTTCTCCTTTTTTCTTTTCTTACCTATACCAAGCTTCAACCAGGAGCTAAGAAGAATTTCTTTCGAGCAAAGAATATCAAACGAAATCAAGATAGGCAGACACTATGACGTCCCGTTGCACAATAAAGCCTCATTCTCTTGACGCTTTTAACAATACTCATATTTTGCAATTTGAAGTCTTACTCTCCAAATATATACATACCTTATATTATTCCGTTAGTAAAATAAAAAAAAGAGAAGAAAGAATTAAAAATAAAAAATAAAAAATTTTAGACGGCATCATAATAACGGCGAAGATTAATATTACTGTAATAACCGTAAATTATTATAAACGCAAGCTGCGCCGATTAACGATATAACATGATGCTCAACGAAGAAAAAAAAACACCAACGATGATGATAATGATGAAACTACCATCAGAAACTGAGTATATATATATATATATAGGTATATGCTGTTATCGAATTCCAAATGTAAAGCAATTCAGATGGAATGATCGCTCATTAGACTGATGATGTGGAATCGACAAAAAAGAAAGAGATGAAGAAATAAAATCTCAAACGATATAATATTCCCATACGCACAATCGGTGGTATACTGGATAAAGAAGAGTGTGAGGGAGGTAAGTTTGTGCACGAGCTTATGTATGTATATAAGTTTCTCGCGTGGGACGAGTGTGGAAGACTACAACTACGCGCTGTAGTGCGTGTCGGGCGACGAGCATAAAGGCGCGCAACCAAGTCTAAAAATAGCCAAGCAAGCGTGTATGAGTGAGTGAGTGAATGAGAAAAAAAGTGTACAGAGTGTTATTGATCTTGATTGCTCTCTCCCTCTCACAACGATTTATAACAATTTTTCACTTGCAAATGATCGTTGGGCATATATTAAATCGAAGAAGGAAAATTAAAAAAAAAGCACACACGAACCGTTTCGCATCATTTAACACTTGCGAAATGAGCAGTGTACATACGATGTACTCTCTCTCTCTCTTAGGCGCCGCTTTTTTTTCTCTATAAGCGCAAGCACTTTATCTTAACGCTCGCACCCGATATATATATTATATCCGCTGCCTGAGTTTTCCGCGTGAGAACTAAACTTTTTTTTTTAACTTACTTACTTTACTCTTCCCCCCTTCTTTTATAAGTTCCCTTCCACACGTCAACTTCAAGCTACGTTGCTATTACGTATAGCGCATTTATGAAATGATGCTTGTTAGCGTTAAGCATTTGAATAAGATAAGAACGCAGGAATAATAATAATAATAAATTATTGGATTTGTAACGAGTAGTAAAAGTACGAGTAATGGTATCGTCGTATAGGTCTTTCGTATATATATATATATATATATATATATATATATATATATATATATCGGTAGCGCAAGATTACCAGTTCGTATTGTTTTATGCGAGCTGCTAATGAAGATTGATCGTTGCACAATAAAGCTAAGGCAACTGCGCACTTGATGTACTCCTCTTTCTTTTTTCCTTTCTCTCTCTCCCTTTTCACTGCATCTTTAAAGTAGGCAAGAGAGAGAGAGAGAGAGAGAGAGAGAGGGGTTAGTCAAATAATAATGGGAACACAATGAATCACGTACAGTATATAGTATATTGAATATTCTTATTGAATTAGCATGGCCGTAAGCAAGCACCAAGTCGTTTTCTTCAGCTTATCGCGCAATAACCGCAATAGCGCGCGGGCGTATTAGAAGCTGCAGCTCGTTAATACGGTCCGCACACATAAAAGAAAGTTCCTTATACTTCACTGGATAATTAGCGGACGAACGAAAATTGCCAAGCTCGAACCTTTCTTGACTTGGTCAATTTTACGTATAAACATAATGTACACCCACACTGCTTTGTGTATAAAAAGAGCGCAGAAAAGCTCCGGGTCAGTTGCAAGCATATCGCGTGTATATACATATACGCGCAAGAGTCGCAAACTTTTTATTTGCTGCAACTGACGAAGGTGATAGTGGTGGTGATGCTTGGTAGTCTTAGAGAGCTCTTGAAATTGCCGCAGCTAGCATGTTTATAGCGCTCTATAAATTTGCTTGAGCTTGGAGAGAACACGCGACTTTGTGGTTCTCTTGGACTAAAAGATGAGGAGAGAGAGACAAGCCGATTCGTGCCATTAGTTGACCATTTTTCACTCGACTTCTTTTTTCTTGTCGTCGCTTAATGTGATTGTTTCTTTGTAATTTGTTGCTTTTGTGGTTTTTTGATGGATCTAAATGGAAATGTTATTTTGTAAATGCACACCTTGTGTTGGTTGTAAAATGATGAAGATTAGTGCTGTTTCCGATCATTGTTTTTTTCTTATAAATTGTCTAGTAATACCAAGAGTATATATTTTATATGAAACTTATGGAATTTTTTTAATTTATACAATACGGACAAATAAGAAAAATCATTCTAGATGTTTTGTACATTTATGAAAACAGTATGTTGCAATAAAAACATCATAATTTAAACTTTCACTTCTTGTTAATTCTACCTTAATTCTTATAATATTCAGTAAAAATCATTAAATCTATAATGTGCAATAATTTTCACCCGATATTTTATTGTATCTAAAAAAGGTATCATCAATAAAATATTATTATCCAAAAAACATTAAAACTCCCCTTTTTTTAAAATTTCTTTTATTATCTAAGCCCATACTTGACAGACTAAGTATACATCAACTTTTCTCTAATAACTTTCTTTCTAACATGAATTTAAAAAAGATGATCAAGTAGAAATAAAATTGTAAGTAGAAAAAAGAAGATGAAAAAAAAAGCGAAAACGAACACGACGTCAGGTTCACCGAGAAAATACACTCCCTTGCCTCAAGTCAAGATCGCGTGTGTGCTTTCGCCACGAGCCAAGAAAGAGAGAGAGAGAAAATACGCGAAACACTGGCGGTACTGAAAGGCTTTTATTATACACAATGCACAAACATAGTATATACATACAGACACGAGTCTAGAGAACGGCTTCTCTTTCTCTTTCTCTTTCTCTCTCTTTCTATCCTTGAAGGAAGTGCAGGATTTTCAGCAAGAGCGCGCCCCGCCAACCCTAATTAACTTATTCGTTCCGCGAGAAGAGAGAAGAATTAAGTTGATAGTATGTAGGAGGGAAAGGAATGAAGGGATCAAAAGACACTTTGATTGCAATGCTCTGTTTAATTACTTGTACGGTCCACTCTTGTGCAAGCGCAGGGAAGGGAAGGAAAATGCTTGATGGCTCTTAATTTTACGTTATTGCCCTATGAACGTTGTAGTATCTAACTTGCCTTTTTCATTCTATTGAGGAAATTTGAGAAGTTTCTAATCGTACAATAAATTAGTTGGTATTAAATTTTTTTTGTTAAAAATAGTAGATTAAAACACGTTAAAGTATTTTAGTTAACTTGATAGTTTTGTATTAATTTAGGAATGTCTGTTTTAAGTGTTTTTGATTTGAGTAAAAATTAAAGGTAGGAAAATATATTTTTTTAATTTAAACTTGAAATAAATGTAGAGAATTGTATTAAAAATAAATTACAGAGGCTATGGGTAATATCATTTGCCAAAAATGATATTTAAATTCGTCCAAATTAAAGGCTCCAAAGGAAGGGAAAGAAAAAGATAAAATAATCTAAGCACGTATACAAAAAAAAACGTGCTCGTAAAAAACCTACGAGGATGAAATAGTTCCGGGGAGTGCTTGGCGTCAATACACAGAAAAAGGAAGAACTTGCAGACTCCCCCCTATGCATCAGTTGGCGAAAGAGACTCAAGATTGAAAAGCACATGGGTTGCAGGTTCGTCTTCCTTCTCCTTCTCTTCTTCCGCTCCATTCCATGTTCGACTTTTTGCACCAGGCACACAGCTGCCGGTAGAGTACAGAAATAAACTCAACTCCTGACAAGGTGACCTACATCAGGACGCGCATGTTATATAGTCACACATGCATATAGTCATCTCTCTTCCAATGATCGAGCACGTGCGCTTTAACTTTGCTCTTCCTCATCTTCTTATTTCGTATGCAATACGCTTACCCGATATTCCGCGTGAATCGTACGTATACTGAAAGTCTTCGCGCACTTCTGCTTTCCGTATATAGGCACGATTATCACTCGCTCTCTGGCGTAAGTATATCAAAATGCAAAACAGATTACCGACGTCATATATGGAACTTAATCTGAATGCTAAAGTTTTCTATACCTCTGCTTTCATCCTTTCTGTGGATCTTTGAGCGAATTTGACTTTAAAGTTTCATATCCTATGGGTATTTTCTTTTACTTAAAAAGTTTGACTGACTACGCTTACTATATGATACAATTATTCATTCGATTTATCTTTATAGTTGGAAACTTTTTAAAAAAATACAAATTCAGAATAGTAACTATTTTGTGTATATGGTGAAGTAAATAAAAAATACGTCAGCAATAAAGTAGATTGGACATGACATTGATGATAAAAATTGTTAGTTATTATAGAATGAAAGATTAAAGCTAGGGTATAGTCTAGAAAATGATTTTAAATTTTCTTTTTAAACAGAAATTAGTGTACTTGTTTACTTTGATGAGAAAAATAAAAAAAAAAATTTGATTTTTAATGGAGAACAAATGCTTTTTATTACACGTATATCAAGTAGAAAGTAGGTAGTACTTTGAGTGATGTAAGCTTTGAAAACTTAATTCTTCCTCATTACTTTCGATTCAAAGTTAATACTGAACGTTAATTAGATAAAATTTATTCTTATGCATACCAAGAATCGTACGAAAAAATTGTAATTAAACCTTGATTTATTAAGATGTAGAAGAAACTGTTCTCGAAGGAAGCTTTAATTTTGTGATGTTTAATTTACTAGATTTTAAATTAGTTTTAACTATTTCAAGTAATTGCGCTTAAGATATTAAATAGATTTTTTAAAGAACTTATTGTTCTTTATAATTTATTTGACTTAATCCTATTGTTTTCAAATGCATTGCAAATAATATAATTTGATTTACATAACTCAATTATAAAATCCACGTGTACCAATTTGAATTACGAACTGAGAAAACGTTTTTCATTATGAAGTGACATTTACAAGCATTAAATTAAATCAAATGATAAGGTCATTTTCAAGATTACCACAAGATATTACTTTTATAAGAAGATTCAAGTGCAATTGTTAAAAACTCGGTTCATTCAATTTTATGTTAAGTTTAATTTAGTGTTAATTTTATTGTTCAAGAATATTTAATACATTAAATTAAACTTTTTCTTAAAATAAAAAAAAAAAAAAATAAAATAAAAATCAATTATACCGATCATTTCAATCTTACTTAAAAAAATCGTTCACACAATCTAAATAGTAATATCCACACGTGTATACCATCAACCATTTATTTTTTTAACGTAAAATAAACAGATTTCTGAATACTATACAACGTTTGTTAACCCTCCATGATTCGATTCGAATTTCATAGACTTCTCAGATTTCAGAAAAACAGCGTATTCACTATCAAAATAGCGTGAGCCCAATGTGTATATATATATAACCGAATACAACAAAGGCAAGAGGGGAGAAGCGAGAGAGAAGAAGGGAAACTTGTTGTAGGTGTCAAAATTTGAATGACTTTTTGTAGACCGGAACAGCGGATAAATCAAATATTTGCGCGTGCAGCAATTGGGGTATGTGTGACTTTTGTAACTGCTACCAGCAGTAGCAGCAGAGCTGGAATTGTGAAAACGCGTGTCCTTGTAATTGAGACCGCATATATACTCGAACGGAAATAATATTTTTACAGATCGGGAAATTGGGTGCGTGGGAAGTGAATAAGAGGGGATGAACGATATATACCTATTGAGTCTATTTTTTTTTTCTTTGATCATTCGTGCTCTAGTAAATCTCGTGGGAAATGGTTTTTATTAACTGTGATAGAAACTGTCGTTTCCAGCAATTTGTGTGTGTGTGTGTGATACATTGCTGTTGACACAAGAATCTGAGACTAATGCATATTCAGTTACATGATTCACTTTTACACTTTGATCAATTTTAATTGTTTTTATTTGAATTACGTTCGTAATATTTAATAAAAAAAAAAAATATATTTTTACAAAAGTTATGTATTTTTAATAATTTTTTTTGCATCTGCTTGCGTCATAGTAGAGCTATCTTTAAAACTGATATCGAGATAATCAATTATTTAACTAAAAGACAAATTGATCATTTATTATTGACATAGATTAAACACTTTATTAGTCGTACAATGATAATCTGACGATGACTCATTAGATAATAAATTTAATAAAAAATATTAAAGTATCATTTAACAATAAAATACATATTAATTATTATAGTAAAACCAAAATACAATGTTATATCACATAATCTTCATATTGTACAAACGTACGCATAGGTACGTTAAAATAAAAGATTTTAGTAAATATAAAATTGTAACACATTTTGTTTTTCTAAAATCGCAACTTGCGTTAAAATAAAACTGAAAACTTTCGGTGCATTAAATTTTTTATTTACCTGAATTTTATTTAAAAAAAAAAAAATTAAGCGTACATCAGTTGATTACTATTTTTATCTCAAAAAAAATACTTTTAGACTTTTTATTTTAAAATACCTTTGCACGCTAAAACTACAATCTACCTTATCTCCAATATTTTTTTTTTTTTTATTTTTCTATACTATTTCTTGTGAACACATAAAATAAAGAAAGTTTATTCAAAGAAATGACTTCACTCATGTTTGACTCACGATAACAGCTATCAACTGATTTTTTGCTTTTAACATTCGTATATAAAACCTTGGTATAAATTCGTAAGTTGAACAGTCCGTTCACAAACTTTGCGAAAGCACCATCGAATCGTTCTCAAAGTGTAAGCAGCTTTTACTTTAACAAGACAATGGCTGGCAGAAAAATGGACTTCAGCTATCGTCCTACGACTGACCCATACAAAAAATTAGACTTCAACAATCGTATAAATTTTAATTCACCAACACCACCTATAGTGAATAAACCAATGTTGAATCAAAATTCATTTGTGAGTATATATTATGCATACATTATAATAATTAGTAATTAATATAAAAAAAATTGTCTTTCTCGTCTTAGGTACCAACCCCATCTCCTCATAGTGGTGCACTGTCTGGGTCAGTTTTCAGCAGTCAACACAGCAAAACTCCTACAGCCGTAATTTCTGGGCATCAAACAATTTGTACACCAGATCAAAAATCATGTGTTACGGTTGGAGGTACTGCTATTAAAATACCAAACGTTCCATTAATAACAAATGTTCAAGCATCCGGGACTCATACAGTATGTAAACCACCAAATGATAATCCCTGTGTGTCTGTCAGTGCTAATGTATCGAAGACAAATAAAGTGGAACCACAAGTAGGAGGTTCCGTTGGCGTCGAATTTAAACTTTGAAATTTATTAAAAATTCAATGTTACGCACCATAATGTGTGTCTAATCAAATAAATAATATTTAAATTAATATAATTGTTTAATTTTTGTAATAACATTTGCAATATATTAAAAATAATGCGTCTTTAAAAAAATAAATTTTAATTCACAAACCAGGGATCGGTTATGATTCCTTCAGGGAATTGAGAAGTGGTTATTTTTTTGAATAGATTATCTTGTCCATTACAACAAAAAAAACTACAGCAATAGCTAACACTATTAAAAGATAAGTGCATTCTGCACGCTCTCGGGCAACTTTATTAGCTAATAACATGTAGTTTTCTTGAAATATTTATGCCATAATTATAGAGTGCGTTAAACTTAAATCCTCTAGACTCCCTCGCATGCCCTGACCCGAAAAAGTAGAAAACGAACAACGTACGATCAAAGAAGCTCGAAAGCTCACGCTTGTGGTTCTCTCTCTTTCTCATCAGATAATGAGAAATTTTTTTCTGAACGCGAACACCGATGGCTGATCTCAATTTGAGAAGTCTCTTCTTGGAGAAAAAAAGTGGCGATAGAATTGTAGATATATACGAGAAAGAGAGAACGTGAGCCTAGCATTAGAGAAATAAGATGAAAAGAAGAAAAGCACGAGAAGGTAGAGTCGTAAAGTAACGAGTAAGGGAGAGATGGAAGTAGTGGAGGTAAGAAGCAGCAAAAGAATAAGGAAAAATAGAAAAGTTGAAGAGGATGAGAAGGAAGAGAGTATTGGAATCGTGCTGTATACCAGTCTCTAGATGAAATAGTCAGACAGGGATATGGAGTAAGATAGTGTTGCTGATTGACTTAGTAAGAGAGAGAATAAGGCGAGGATGAGCGAAGCAAAAGAAGATTAAGAAGAAAAGAAGCAAAAGTTATGTTGAGTTAAAGAAGCTTGGATATATTGTTTCAAAATATTGGAAGCAGTGATCTTCTCTTGGTGACCTGCAATTTTATTTTAATTCCTTATTTTTACGATTTCTCAATTTATTTTTTAGTTTACTTGGTTTGTAATTAATGAATTTTTAGAATTATCAATCTTTTGATTTCAAACACGTTCTATAGACTTTTTATTGTATATTTGATAAAATATATTTCCTGATTAGATTGTTGAGTTAATAAATGTGTTTTTATCTTATATTCAACAAATCATAAGCGAAAGAGTTATTTTATTACATTGCCACAGTGATTCATTGTGACGAAAGAGACTTATGATAATGAAACATTTTATTATAATTTTTGTTATTCTCTTAGGAACCGCGTTCGGTAAATGTGTACAGTTTTATTATTTATAAATAGTTTGAATAGTTTATTTTTAAAATATTTTAATTCATAATATTATTGCTCTTGTAGCAGGATGGATTGGACATAAACAAAATAAAAGCGTGTTAGAAAAAATCCATGAATATTCATTAAGCTCGCGAATTGTTAATGGAAAAACAGCAGAAAATGGATCATTTCCATATCAAGTATCCTTACGCATCGATAAAAAGCATACGTGTGGTGGAGCAATAATAAATGAGTTTTGGATTTTAACCGCAGCACATTGTGTTCCGGAGTAAGTATTTAAATATAACTTGCATTTATTGTAACTTTGAAAAATGTTTAATTATATTGAATTTTAAAATTTCAGCCCTAAATGGAACTTTTTAAAGATTTACGCTGGAACTAACAAGTTGGATACTGGCGGTGAAGTGTATGATGTTATATATAGTCTTATGCATCCATATTACTCTCGTTATACCGCAGATAATGATATAGGACTTTTAAAGGTTAATAAGGCTATTAAATTCAGTGAATTCGTACAACCTATTCCATTAGCTTCTTCTGATGTCATAGATTATGAAGACGCTGTATTTTCTGGCTGGGGTCGTCTTACTGTAAGTCATGTAATTTTTTTTTTTTTTAATTTATATGATTAAAATTTTATTAATTTTTATGCTTTATTAATATAATTTGTACACAAAATAAAGTTCCTAAAAAATTTTATAACAAAAAATTAATATTAGAATTTGTTTTATAAATTGATATGTACTTTGACCAAAATTTTTATTATTTAATATTGTATATTTAAAACATGATTTAGGCAATAAAAATTTTAATTAATTTCAGCCAAATGGAGAAACACCAAATGATTTGCAATATCTTGATGTCTTTGTACTTAATCCAGACACTTGTTCATACGTAGTACCTATTTACCTTCAAAAAACTATAGTATGTGCTTTTGGTAAATATAATCAAGGAGTTTGTCATGTAAGTAAATCAATTTATAAATTGACGCTTTCTATTTTATTGCATCTATAAATGGAAGAAAAAATTCAATTTTTGATTTGTTAAGTTTTAAGCATCACTTATCTATTTTTTTGTAGGGAGATTCGGGTGGACCTTTAGTTGTTCGTGGTGCACTAGTGGGAGTGGCATCTCGTCTTGTGGAATTGCCATGTGCCAACAGTTTTCCAGATTTATATACTTACGTTTATAAATATTTGGACTGGATAAATGAAGTTATCGAATCAAAGAATTCCCAATAGAAGATTTTGTATTTTAAAATTTAAATCAATGTACCTTTGAACGCAAATACAACCAAAAAATCAAAGTCTGTAAAGTTTAAAAATTATTAAACATACAAATAATATAATATATTGAAAAATAAAATTTTTATTAATTACCATATGTTCATAATAATTATTTTAAAGCTAACGACAATATTGAGCTGTCAATAAATTCTATAAAAATTTATTTTGAAAAAATACGTACAGTAAATAATTGAGGTATTAAATTAATTGAATTTTAATGCTGACAGTGTTCAAATTTACAGATAAGTAAATAATCTTAAACAAAATTAAATTGAATATAATTCTTTTATAGATAACACTTACGTAAGATTAGATTAGAAATAATGATTAATCTTTAATTTTAAAAGAAGTAAGGTAGTTTCAATAGACCAAGTAGAAAATTTGAAATATCAGAAATGGAAAGTTTGTTTATATTTGTTAAGCTGTTAATAATCACATATGGTAAGTAAATTTTACAATAGTCTTATATTTAAAAAATGTTTTGAAAAACATTTAACGTTTATTTGAATTTAATTACTTTTATCAATAACGTAAGAAACTAATACATAATTTTTGTACGATATTAGTGTTAGCTGCGTCCAAAACTATTGAAAGGTTAGAATCTCGTCTTATCGAAGGCACTATAGCACCCGTTGGAGAATTTCCATACCAAGCATCAATTCGTATAAATCAAAAACACAGATGCTCTGGTGCAATCATTGATAAACAATGGATTTTAACATCTGCTGATTGTATATCATTGCAAGTATTTTTTGTTCTTTAATATAATATTGATTGTTTTATAAACATTTATTTTTTAATTATATAAACTATAGAATTGATGATGAAGAAGCAGTGGTCTATGTTGGTACAAATATGTTAAATGAAGGTGGTACAGCTTATCAATCTGAAAAAGTTATTCTTCAACCAAATTACAGAAGGTGGTCAACAAAATACAATCTTGGATTGATAAGACTAAAAGAAAATATCAAATTTGGAAAATATGTATCTTCCATACCACTAGCTGAATTTTTTGATAAAAATAGTTATGCTAATATCACCGGTTGGGGTAGTGTAAGTGTATTTAATTCTTTTTGTGCTTATCTTTTACTAGATCGTCATATAATTTTTTTTATTTAATTATCAGGATGATGAAGTTGATAATGATTTAAAATATAAATCGGAAATTGTTTGTGATCCTGTTTATTGTGCCGTACATTATCCAAATACTGATATTCAAAAGGATCAAATTTGTACCGGTACTCCCTTACAAATTTGCAAGGTAATGTATATTAAAAATATTTTAAAAAATATTTATGTAATATTACTTGAACAACTGTAACATTTAATTAACATGTACAGGGTGATTCGGGAAACCCAGTGGTTAGTGATGGTCTTCTTATAGGAATAGCGTTTCAACACAGTAACAAGTGTGGCTCTGAAAATTATCCAGATTTGTATACTAATGTTGCTACGTATTATAATTGGATTAAAAATGTAACTAAAACGAAAAACTTTTTACATCTTACAAAAAAATTGTAAATAAATTAAATAATTGTTAAGAATATATTAATTGTAAAAATAAATGTTACAAATAAATAGCATTTAACAGTTACCCAAAAACAAAACATTTCAGAATTTTGTAATTTCTTTACAACATTTACTAGTAATTTAAGATTTAATAATTGTTCAACAAAAATTATAAATACATTTGTTTTTAGTAGTTGAGAAAGAAATGTATAATATTTCACAATGTTATAATCAAATGTAAAAATGCTCCTTGAATTTTCTCGTTTTTCTTTTTATGTCTTTATATATGCCAGCCAGGGGCAATCGCAAAATCGTTGTTTCTCTCATATTAAAGTAAGGCACGCGATATATATAGCCCATTGTTAAATGCGGCTGCGCGCTCTATTACCCTTAATGACACCTTGAAAATCTTGAGTATTTGGCAATTCAGATCTCACGCTCTTCCCGCAAATATTAACCCCACAATCTCTCTTAGTTTGCTTATACTATATACTTGCTTGCACGTGTGCATAAAAATTCTTAGCGCGTGATTACGAGCTATGCAAATGTTCTCTCTCTCTCTCTCTTTCTCGGCTATCCCAGTGCAACGAAATGATTGTTTCGGCGAGTCCTTGATACGCGCCACGTTTCAACGAGAAAAACAAGAATGAAAGAGAAAAAAAACATTAACGAACTCAGACTATGAAAAGAGAGAGAGAAAGAGAAGCCGTCATCCGGATGAACGCGAGAAACGATGTATTAAATGTATAGCTGTATGACTAACTGGCAATTATTGTTGCCGCGGACAGGAAAAGTCTGGCGGATTGTATGTTAATGTTTGCTACGTTTTCGACGCTTGAAGGTCCTTAACGAGTCGGATGGAATCATTGCCGTATCTCCTTTGTGACTCCACGTCGTCTCTCTCATTCGTTTTATTTTATGCATTTCATATATGTATATGCCTCTTTTATTTGCATATCAAGCAAACGATAATTTAAAATGTACTTTGATATTTGTCGTTTTTGACGTTTTTATGAATTTTTCATTGCTTACTCATATACCTATCATGAAGAAATAGAAAAAAAAAATTTATATAATAATAGAATAATAGCGTGAAAATTAATTAGTGATACTTTAAAGGAAATGACTATTGTTTTTGTCAATTATACATATTGTAATTAACAAAATTTTTCTCTTTATAAAAAAAGATTCAAATTAAAAAGATATCATGTCATGTACAATTATCATGTCATCATTAAAGTTATATAGTATTTTTTACTTTTCATGATTCTTCATATCAAATTATAATTACACACCTGAAAATAATCAAAATTAGAATAAGTATTTCGAAATAAAAAAAAATATTTCAACATATAATAAAATTGCTAAAAATAATCTAAAAAAATAAAAAAAAATTGTACAATACATTAAATGTACAGTAAAATATTTTCAAGCATATCAAGCCTAGCGCATCTATTCTTCAGCAATATATACAAGTTATTGTTGCAGCAGAAGCAGACAGTAACAGCGGCATAGTGATGGCATATTATTGCCGTAAGCACACACACATAGTGGAATTCGTTTTAACAAAGTGTCGGAAATGAATATTTAGCGTTGCATGTATATCCTTACTTGCCCAGAGTTCTTAGTCTGTACATATATACTTTTGACTTCATTTCATGCCTTCGAGCTTATATATATGTATATGCAGAAGAGAGAAGAGAAGGAAATACGCTGACTCTCCCTTATATACATCAGCACACGTTCTCTCTCTCTCTCTCACTGTACAACATGCTAGTGCTTTTTTTTTCTTCTTTTCTTTTCTTTCGATGCGTGGCGCTCCTTATTCTTGGCCTGTCTTTTTCTTTTAAAAGAGCGCACCCGTAATGAGGCCGTCATCGTGAATTGCCCGTCGCCATTCATTAGGCCGCTTATACCTCCTCGTCGGGGGCGCCTCGCTTTAATTCCTACTTCTCCATTCTTTCTCTCTCACACACACACTTACTCTCATCAGGTCTTTTATTTTATTTTCTTCTCTGTGACATTAGCCAGGATGGGCTGGGCTGAGAGACGTTATACTCCTCGCCTCTTCGGTTCTCATAACATCCCAGCGTCTAAGTCCCAGCCTACCTTCACGTACGAGCTACTTAATCGAAGCACATCGTGTGACGAGTCTCTCTCTCTCTTTTACTTTTATCTTTAATCGTTAATTGTAGGGTGCAAAAGAGAGATTGTTATCATGTGGGAAAGTTTATTAAGAGTTTACGACACTTTCATAAGTGTTAAAAATTACATTCACCATGATATTTATTTATGTTCTCAGCATACAAACTCAATATAATTACATAATTGACAAAATTAAAAAAAATTTTAATCGACTGTAACGAAGTCTTTAAATATTTGAAGATCAAAGTAAGTTCAATAGTAGAAAGAAAAAGTAGCTGTGCGGTTGAAAAAGTACTGGAAAAGCAGAAAAATAGACGAGAAAAGGAAGAATGAAGAATGCCAAGGCTAATGAACGTATAGCATCCTCCTACTACCCAAGCGATTAGAGTTTCCATACTTCTCTTCTCCTCTTCTCGACCACTTCCTTTCTCTCAATTGGTACCACTCAGGAAGGTAGTACTGAGAAAGAACGAAAAAGAGAGTAGTAACCTTTTGCCTTTCTATTCCTACCGTCGTCTATTCACCCTTATTCGTCGCTGTCGCCTTTTTTTTTTTTTTTTTTTTTTTTTTTTTTTTTTTTTTTTTTTTTTTTTTTTTTTTTTGTTTTTTTTTTTTTTTCTTTTTTTTTTTTTTCAGAAAATTTTAGTCTTCAGTTGCTGGAATTACATCTTCTTCATTTTCTTTTTTTTTTATTGTCTGCTACCTACTTTGATCCTAAGAAAGTTGCAAAATTTTTAAAATATCTCTTTTCCAAAGTAATCTTTTTCGCAATTGAAAAAAAAAGATTTACTTTTAAGATTAGACTTTAATGTTATTATTGAATTTGATTTTTAACGTTTTAAAACTAGTCTATTTGTAAAATTAATTTTAATTTAATTTTACATTGAAAGTAATTAAATTGAAAATGTTAAAACACATGGTCATAATATATTTTATTTGAAAAGGTCAAACTAAACCAAGCTGTGCTGTTTATGTTGAGCAGTTATATACTACAAAGTTCTGTAGCGGTTGTTAATATCAGCAAAAAGCACTTTTCAAACCTACGTTTAGAATGTAATTTCAGGAAGTTTAAGGCTTAAGTAACAGTAAATCAAATTTAACGTGTAAGGAAACTCCATTAATAATATACTTTATACAATAATTATTCCTTTTCATTTTTCATCTAAAAAAAAAAAATAATAATTTCCCGTTTTCTAATGCTAACTTCTCAGTATTTATCAGTAAAAATTATTAAATGTATCATTCAAATGCAAAAGTAATACCTTAACTCATATAACTCAATAGTAAATGCCAAAGTGTACACCTACATTATCAAATTCATGGACACGTGACAAAACTTGGCGTGACAAACGTAAATGCAGAAGCCATGAATCCTCTTTGACCAAAACTACGGAGGTAGTATCGTCTAGAGTATATATAAAGTCAAACTCGCCTGTTGCTTTTACAACACGTCGCTGGAGAATAGCTGAAACGCACTTTTCTCAAAGAGAGAAAGTTTTTACCGAGAGATACTATATATACTAACGTGGGTGTCTACGTATGTTTGGTAAAAGAGAGCAAAAAAATAGTGGTTTCCCTTCGACGTTTTGCTTCTGGCTTTCGCTTTTCCGCTTACTCTTTTCGCTGTTGGAAAACTCTGGGGAAATTCAATTTTCCGGTGGGTCGGGACTTGCGTACCGTTGCTACTACTACTGCTGCTGCCGTCGTGGTCGTGAACGTTCGCCGAGTTTACTTTTTACTTAATTTATAGGGGATGCAGAGGCAAGCAAAGTTTTTGAATTGACCAAGGATGCATTATTGGATCCTGGAAGCAAAGTTCCTTCGTTCGGAATTGGACAAGTGTTAAGGTACTTTTATATAAGGATCATTTATTGCATATTCAGTTATTCTATAGCAATTCAGATGATTTAGCCTTTTATAATGTTTACTTGAAATTTTTTTAAATTTTAAATTAAACTCACAAAATATCAATACTTTTTAATAAATTCTTTGGTTAAAATACCAATTATACTTTAATTTACTTTACAGCAGCATATTCACAACGGTAAACTATCATAACAGTTTTCATTTAACTGTCGCAAACAAAATGATCATCATTTATATCTCGAAAGAAAAAAAAAACTAATCATTTGGAGTTTTTTTTTCTTCAAGAAAATTCCAATTAATGAAGAGCTTATTTGACGACGGTTGGTAGCGCAAGCACACACGTACACACACACACATACTCAGCCAAGTAAACTCAGTAGAGGTGGCATAGCAATCCCTCATTAAATTTTATCGACAAATTCGGTCGGTGCTGCTTACGGGCGTGCCTTTATACCGTAAGCATAACGCGCTTGCTGCTTTTGCCACTTGGCTTCCCTCGGAATCCTCTAACGACAACGACGGCATCAGGCCAAGAGAGAAAGAGAGAGAGAGAGCACCTTTACGACTTGGCCGATAGTTCCAGTGGCACGTGTATACGTATACGTACTCGTAGTAGACGTTGGATAAGCCGAGGTCGGTAACCGACCCTACTCTCTCAACCTCTTCAAGCTATATATACCTGTGAGCTTGGTAATATCGAGTCTATGGACCGGTGCTAACGCCGCTTATATGATGCCTCACCAGTAAAGCATGCGCCAATGTCTTGGGACTGTATTTAGAGAAAAGGAATTCATGTAATTTTCTTATCGGCTAAGACTGAGACAGCAGTGGCTCATTACATTGATATTCGTTTGAAGTGCTAATATCTATACTATATTACAAATGAGAGGCACTGAACTTACAGCTATGTTTGTGGAAATAAGCTTTAGGAATATTTTATTTTTCAAACTCTTTTTAGTTATTTTTTATTTTATTTACTTTTATTTAAATTTAACAATTTATTTAAAAATACGATGTTAAACATTGAATCTTATTTAAAAAGTACAAGAAAAAGTACGTAGAAGGATTTATTGAGTTTTTTATGGATTTATCAACGATTTTTTAATCCTTACCAAACTAAAGTTGTATATTTAATCCACGTACGAAAATCAAATACATTAACATATATGTCTGGCTTGCCTGGAATACATCCGTCAGGAGCGCGTGATAAAATCCCTGTTAATGTGCCATTAGCTACCAGAGGACTACCGCCGTCTTCCTATAAAAAAATTATTGTGCTATTTAATAAACAATCTTGAATTATTTTACTAAATACAAAATTTTTATTTTACTGACGTTGCAAACGTCTTGAGTACTTTTAACACCTCCACAGATTTCATTTGCTGAATGAGGATTTACTCCTGACTTGTTAAGACATGTAAACGCTTTCCATAATTTTACATCAAAATAATGTAAATCGTTTGAACTGCTATTTTCCTAGGAAATAAAAATATAATTAAAATAAAAAAAAAAATAATTAAAATAAAATCAAAAGGTACTACTTACCCCAACACTCTTACCCCAACTAGAAGTTTTGGCAGGTACAAAATCTTTTTCAGCAAAATCTGGTAATGCAATGGCCTTTACAAATTTATCAAATTTTATTGTTTCATTAACTTTAATTAATGCTATATCGTTAAATTGATTTTGTCTAAAAAAGTTATGGTGACGAACAAATTTAACAGCTTGATATGCAGCACCTATATCATTGAGTTTAGTCGTACCAACATGAACATTTATTTCATTTTCTTTCACACTACAAAATAAATTAATAAAATTTCATACGATAATAGTTGATTCTACAATTACAATATAATATTTAAAAAAAAACTTACAACAATGTACAATGAGCAGCTGTTAAGATCCATTGATCTTTTATAATTGCTCCGGAACAAATATGCTTACCATTGTAACGTAGTGATGCTTGATATGGGAATTCTCCGACAGGTGCCACTTTGCCACCGTTTGAAATCGGATTTAATACATTGGTGTATAAGCTTGATTGATCAGCCCCTATAAAGTAATAGGTTAATTTTAACAAATATGATTGATTAACACTTGTTGTTTACTACAGATTTTATGTGTTATTAAAATTATACTATTTCAAAAGTTAACAAGAATCATGAATTTTTACTTTTATCATGTGATTTATTTACCGCAAATGGTGACAATAAAAACTATCAAAATCATTGAAAAGCTATCCATAGTTTGCGTCATTTTCAACTCGACAGATAATTTTACTTCAGTACCTTATATCTATTCTGTTTGTCTGATAACAAATTCTTGATTACAATTTATCTAATCAACTTAAATCAGATTTATATTTAATTTACAATTGTCTTGCTTTATTAAAAAAAAAAAAGAAACTTTGCATGATATTCAATTTGACATAATTCTACAATATAATTTTAATACTTTAATCTTGTCTTCGTATCCTAAATTATGAAGACATAATAAGCTTTCTTAAAATTTATGTTGTCTTTCGGATCAGACAAAAATCATTCTAGATATATGCATTTTCCAATTTCCACAGGCTCGCACACAATCTTATATATTCTCGTATGCAAATAGTCGCATTTATGACTAAAATCCCTTGGAACGAAACGGAAAACCCCCTGGCTCCCAGAAAATCTCTTATAAAATTTACGTCTCGCATATATATATCTATAGTATTACTCGCGGGGGTGAAAGGAGGGAAGCAGAGTAAATGACTAAAGGGGAAAATAGAACGAACGAAAGTAGGGAGAATCATCGATACGAGGGCTATACAGACTTACTCACAGGATTACGGCTTCATATTTGCGCCTGGCAGATTATTAAATTTATGGCCAAGGAAAAGGATTTCAGCCGCAGTGCATGTATGTGTGTGTGTGCGTGTGTGTGTGTGTGTGTGTGTGTGTGTGTGTGTGTGTGTGTGTGTGTGTGTGTGTGTGTGTGTGTGTGTGTGTGTGTGTGAAATTGTGAAAGAAAATGAGTTTGATCATGTTCGTCGTCGGGGTGGTGCTGCTGCACAGTCTCGACTACAAACAGTAGTAGCAGTCAGGCGCAAATGTTATCGGACCACTGAATACTATACCGATGTTGTCATGGGACGTGTGTATGAGTTTTATACGAGCTCAACGCCTAGGTTTTATATGACATAATTTAAGAATTAGGTTACGCGCCGCTCGTCTCGATGATTGGAACGGTATATATGTACGTGTGTCGATGTGTGAATGTGTGATACATGTATGTACAAATGCACATGTTGTAATCCCGAACGATCGTTAAGGGGTTGTGTGTAACACCGGACCGAGATTTATTCTGGATAATTTACTGAGTCCAATAAGCGCACCGAATTTTATTAAATTTGATGAAAATGCGGAGAATTATATACTGGTGGTAATGGGAGCGATTATTGCGTCTTTTTTCAATGCAGTCCTAACATTTATATAGCCTATGGCAGTTGTTCAATTACTCATTTTGCTTGATAGAAAATGATAATTATGTTATTTCATGTGTAATTTTATCAAAAATTAATTAGACTGTTTTGTAAAAGCAGATATTAGATTTCTTGAATTGTTAAATCTTGATTTTTGTCAAAAGTAACAAAAAGTTCAGCAAAACCCGATATTATATGCACTTGGTTAGAATATTATCCAGCATATTAAATTAATTTAAAAATATGTTTAGTGGATAATGCAGATTTACCGACAATTCCATCCTCTTAATTGTATCGCGGTGAATGATTTAAATTTTAATTAAATTTATGACAATCAGCACGAAAATGAGATACCACGGTTATTCAAATTAACCAAATAACAGTCAAATTCAGAGTCAGTGAGTAAACACAGCCTTTACGTCGATAAGTTTACTCGCGGTCTAATAGAACAGCATTAGTCAATTAACGCACTTCCACACACACACGCGCGCACGCGCGCGATACGAGTAGCAAATGTGTATATAGAGGCTACCGTTGCTCGTCCTTCAATCCCAGTTATTTACCCTAGGCTCGGTCAAACAGATAAATCGGCAGGTGCCTAGACTAAGCAAGGCCGAACTCGACACCGACATCATTAGCAATGCGGCTTCGGCATCCCCTATGTGCCTGTTGCTACTGCACTTCGTTCAAGCAGTAGTATACTAGTTACTACCCCTCGACCCTCATCGATCTCGTGTCTGGATCTGCAAGCAAGTATGCAGTGGTGCCTGGGCAACTCTACTATTGCATATATCCCACGTTTGGTGGCATTAATAGCAGCGGCACTCCTATACCAAACATACATATATATATGTACTCGCGAAGTATGCTAACGCGCGTGCCGTTAGATAGATGCGCTATGTATACATACATGTCAAGGTATAGTTCTAAGTTAACTCGTGCCGCACTCGATGCCCCAAGTCTTGTGGGAATCTACGTTTGACTTTTCTGTATATGTATATACAAGAAATGTTGGCTGTCTTTTTTTCTTGGTCTTTCATAAAGTAATTGAATTTACGGGCTATGAGTATATGTGTGTGGGTCTGCTTTTGGGTCTATTTCAACTTTGACTTGTACCCGACGCGGCTTACATAAGAAGACTGAGACCGACTAAGAGTTGTAAAACCAAAGATAACTTACTAATATATATTCATTTATGCTTCACGTATATTATGACGTTTTGAATTCTTGTAGCTTAATTGATGGAGTCTGGCTACATAAATTTAACATTATTTCTCATACTCCCCAATTTTCTACAGGACATGGAATTTCTTAAATGCTTTATTTGCTTCAATTACATTAAAAGATTTTAGAGTAGGTCTTTATCAATTTTTCTCGCTCTTTTTCTCATTTTTTTTATCTACTTCTTACCCCCGTATAACTTACTTTTACGACTTTTTGCGGTAAAACTTGCAGAATTTCGAAGATCCTTGGATAATAAACTTGTTTTCATTTCCTTCTTGGTACATAGAGCTTATACCCAGAGCTTGAGGAAATTAGACTCGGTCGAAAATGTCGAGTTGAAGAAAGTAGCGGATTTGCTTTGGAGAAGAGAAAAAAAAAAGAATTCGGTAGAGAGAAAGAAAATTGGATGAGAAAAAAAAAGGGGAAAAAGGAAATAAAGATGGAAAGAGCTGCTTGGCTTGCACGTTTCAGCTGGGCGCGTTCATAAAAATTCCTCTGCTTCCTTTGGTATAGCATATATATGTATGTATGGACTCGTCTATATCTCCCAGTTGTCTTTCTGCCCCCGATATATTTTCCCTTGGCGCGTTTGGTATATATCATTAGGGGAAATGACAGGCAAAGATTTCGGTCATTCCATAGAGAGGAATGATTGTAATAAAAGGATGCCACGGCCATACGTCAAGATACTCTGCAGACTAGCCACTGGCATGGTTGAATTATTGCACGAAATCGCGAGAAAATATCTTTTTTTATCCTACGAGTCTTTTAACGGGCATTTCGTTTATATGTGTATATCTACCATATACATAAAATTTGATATGTCAATGCTTGCTCTACTGGAATATATAGCTCGCACGCTGTATTACTTGCTTTTACTTTTTATGTGGGCCGTCGATGTTTTGTGGTTTGTCCCATTCGTCTTGCGTTTTATGATGCCAACAAAGTTAATTAAAATCACTAATACATTTTAACTGATTAATCATTTGTAAATTATTCGTAAAAAATATTTCTTACTGAAATAATGTGATCCCTTAACTCGATATTTATTAAATCAAATGTTTATCTTGCCACGTAAATAATGCGTTGCAATTTTTTTTCACTACTTGCCTACAAATTTATCGTAATGATAATGTCCATTCTTAGGCAATATATATACACCAACGATATTTTTTACTCACGCATTCAAGATATTACATCGTCAGGGGCGTTTTTAAGATTAATGGAAATCACACTCTGGAGAATCCAACTCGAGAAATAAGGTGACCGAGAAAGGAATGTTAGGGCGAGTGGACAAAAATTAGATATTGATTGTCGTACGATTTTGCTGCGTTTGGGGAAAAAAAAAGAAAAAGGGACGAGGGAAAGAGAGACTGAACTTTACGTATGTGTATGTGTGTGTGTGTGTGTTTGTGTGCTTGTGTTCGCTTATACGAGACAAAATACCGAAATAATATTGTCGACGGTTATTGACGTTATTGCCGTCGATTTGTTCACGTTTGTGGCTTTTCTTCTGGCTAACAGTGGCTACACACACGAATAATTATATGTAAGCAGTACCGATAAATTTACTTTAGTCTGCCACAATAAATGCGCAGTATTGGATGGCTGTCGCGACTGACAGAATAGTTACGATAAGGGATACAACAAACAATGACGCATTAAAAATCCTAACTTTATTATTTTTCGGATAATTTTCTCCTTTATATGAAGATGGATATCATAACATTGACAATTTGTTTATTTTAGGAAACATAAAAATATTGATTTTCTTATATCTTTTATTTGACTGCTTAAATTTATGTGAAATTGCTATAACTCTTTTTTTATTCATTCAGAAATTATTCATATTTGATAAAATAACTTTATTTTAATTGGGTAAAATAATCTTTAAAAAAAAATTGACAGTTTATTGTTAGAATTTTATATATATATATTTCACATAAAGCCTTTTTGACACTCGATTAAGTATATTTCGGCATTTTGGCACGTGAGATTTAGCCAAACGCAACCACCGGAAATCGAACCCACAGCCTATGGATTACGAAATCGGCGTTTTACTGACTAAGCCATTTCAGCCTTTTCTTATTAAAACTAGTTTTTTTATATTGACTTGCACTTTATCATACTGTCAACATCAAACAAAAGTTGGTTTAATTTTTCAAAATAATTTTTAACCCATTGAAAAAAAATCGCTGCTGATTGCTTTAACAAAATGATTTCTCAAATAAGCCTAAAATACATAATTAATAATATTTACAATTTCGATATAAAATGACTGGTTTAAACTTCAAAATCGTCTACAATCAAACTAAATATTCAATTTTGACCTTTACTCGGTCTCTGAATCTTTGACGTAGTAACTTATAAAACCGTATTTCATAAATTAAAAAAAGTAAATTTTAGTAACATTTTAGTATAATAAAACAACAATTTGCTGTAATAGATTTTTATTTAATTATCAGTGTTACACTTCATTACAATATTAAAAAAGTAGAATAATATTTTGAATAGTAACAGAAAATATAAAACTTGACATTCAGAACACAATATTATTTTAATGTAGATCACTGTTCACATTTAACCCTTCCAAGTAAATGATCCTTCGAGTGCTACTTGCCCTTGAGGTTTATAACCTGGCTGTTGATTAGCACCAGCTCTGATGTGAACACTTCCGTGTTTGTTTTTGTAAATGTCTTTTTGAACTCCTACATCCCACGACGTTCCAGCGCGTTCTTTTTTTACATTAGCATAAATATGTGAAGGATCATCGATTGAGCGTCGAAGTCGCTAGAATTGATAAACAGTGATATGAACAAAAATGTAATATTATAAAAAAATTGTATGTATGTTCAAAATATATACTCACTGGATGATAAGGTTTTCGGCCTGGAAAATTTGGTAATTTAGGTCGATTAGGAATTGGTTTTTTTACAGGAGGTAAATTAGGGATTGGCTTTTTTCGAAATGATACATAAGCCTCAGCTGCAATGGCTGTTATTACAGCGAAAAATAAAAGGGACACAAAGATTTTCATTTTTGTTTGCTGTAAAAATAAAATTAATTGTATAAAAACTATTTTCTTAACACATTTATTTCATCAATGTATGTATAAAACTAATAAATTTGATATTATTCTAATTTATTTTAATTTAAATTAGTTAATAACAAATCAACTGCAAATTTAAAACTGTAAACTAACTTTTATATGATTTAGTTAATCTTTAGAAAAAAATATTCATAGAATAACTAGAATAATTTTTCATTTCAATGAATTTAAACTTACCAATAAATATATTGAGTTTTTAAAATTCTTTCTGTCACCAAAAACAATTAATCAGTAAATTAAATTAATATATCGATTTACTAAAATTAGATCGTTGTTGTGAAGAAAAAATCATCGATCGTTGTTGTACTCTACTCCGTTGACATCTGCCTTATATACAATACTTTTAAACATTGCTGATATACCTTCTTGATGCATTTCTTAGTATGCTTTGTTATCGTATTGTTAACAATGTAAATACGATATCTGGGATTCACCGCTTATATTGCAAGGAGTACATAAATCATCACGATACTTCTTTTATTTAAATATACCTAAAAGTCATGAAGTAATGTGATTTTTTTAAATTATTTGCAAATCTTATAAAGTATTTACTAACTGAACAATACGAATATAATTAATGTTTTGTTTCCTATGATATATTCATTTAAGAATAAACAAAAACAAAGTAATTATTTTAACATAATTAAATGTATTTTTATTAATTTTAAATTATTAGTTTTATACAGATGAAATGTATTTTTTCACTTCAGGAATCTTTAAAATTTTGAGAACAAAAAAAAACCAAATCAAAAATTTTCACCGTTACAAAGCTTTTCCTTTGAGAAAGAAAAAAATAAATTTCTGCTAATTCACTCACACCATAATTCAAGTTAATGAAAATCACATGGCAACAGTATAAATAATCTCCATCACCTAAAAGAAAGCTATTAATTTAATTTTTGTAAATCAATCGCTTTTGTCATTTTATTGTTTCGATTTGTTTACGAGTTCAGCTAAAATTGCGCGGTAAATAAAATTGAGTGATCTACTACATACACACGCTACTGTCGTTGACGCGAGAAATAAAAATAAATTTATTGAGACGAGGGTTGTGTCTATACAACAACATTGAGATAGAAAGAATATGAGATGGGGATTGTAGTGTGTGTGTGTGTGCCACTACGAGGGCAATTGAAATTCTCGCAGCCGTGCTTTATCGACATCATGGGTGAGTGGCGAAAGAGAGTCCACGCGCGCCTATTAGTAGCAGCTTCCCAACGAGATCTATTGCTTTCTCTCTCTCTCTTTCTCCACTTCCGTATTCGCGGGTCACGTGCTGATCATTGGAAGAGAAAGAGAAGGAGAAAAGAGAAGAGAGAGTTCCATTAAAACCTATTAGCCATTAAAACGTCGAAATATTTTATGGCCAACGATAGGGGGGAGAGGAAAGGGAGGAAAGGGGGTAGTGGTATAACCGTTAGACGTGTATATAGGCACCCGCACGTATACGGTATAAGCTATATAAGCGCAAGCACACATAGAAAAAGTCGCGCGGTTGGAAAACCATCGAGAATATAAGCTCTCGTTCCTCTTCCATCTTTCTATATCGTCGCTTATTCGCCTCCCTGACAACAAAAGAGAGAGTGCATTCCTTGCGACCACTCGAGCTTTTTTATCGTATATATCTTTAACAATCGAGGAAAATTCTGGACGTAGCTTCTGATCGTGAATATCTGCTTTTGTATTGCTACCTACCGAAATAAGAGATCAAACGGTTCTTTTTAATTCCCGCTTGATGCGCACGTGCGAACATAAGGGTTTTCATTATTTAGCTCTCAAGAGAGGTTACTGCTGCTGCTGCTGCTTAAGTTTTCTAACAGTTGGCTCGATGTTTTTTTTTTCAGGTCAAGGGTACGTATGTGTGAGTGCATATTATGTGGTGTGTATGTATGTTGATATTGAAAATAATTCAAGTATACGTTTATCCAATAATAATCTTTAAAAACCTTAAATATTGATCTTGTTATATTGCGCAAGTCCAATTTATTTAAGAAAATAAAGAATTGAATTAAAATGATATAGCATCTGTATTTCGTAATAACGTATAATATTTATCTACAAATTTACCCAATATACATAAATATGCAGAAAAACAGCAAAAAAACTATTACAACCATCAAGAATTTATAAAAATTGAATAGATTCAATAAACTTGGTGGTATAGCCAAAAGACTCAAATATTCAGTACATGGCATAAGTAAATTTTTCAGTAGGCATGATTTCCATTCGCTCTACCGTTGATACGTACGTATACATCCCTCCGCAAAAAGAAAACATCCCCTACAGTAGTTACCCCCTTCCATTTTAACCCAGTATAGAAAAATAAAGTATATATGTATATCCCTCGACACTTTTATCCGCCTTTGGCTCCAACAACAGCTTATAGTACGATCGTCCCCCTAAAAAGTCCCGAGAGCGTCCGGCGCCAAAACTTTTTTCGCGCGCTCGCGTACTCTTTTTGACAGTATGTATATACAGAGACTTAATCCCCTAGCGATATAGCAAATCTACTTTTACAATATACTCTATCTTTCTCGCACACGACGGGTTAGCTATGCATCGCCAGGTTTGAATTATTTATCGTCGGTCGTCGGGAGCTGAAGACACACTGCACGTTGTCGCCTGGACCACGCACGATTCTCGGACTCTCCCTATATACTACTGCTACTGCTACTGCTGTGGCCAGTTCCTTCTGCATTTTTCACGCCTTGCGGAGAATACGCGCACATACACACACACACATACGCGTACGCCCTCGAGCTTTCTATTCGTATATGTATATATACAGCTATCTGGCTAACTCTCGGGGGAGGGATAATGAAAGCGGTGGATGAAATATAAATCACCAGTGGTGGCGGTGGCCAGTAACGTCACTAACGCTTTCTCTTTCTCTTTCTCTCTCTTTCCGTACGACTCATTTGCCGACGAGACGCGCCCTGCGAAATCTCTTCTCCAGGCAAGCCCTCCTCCTCCTCCAAAAGATCCTTAATTCCATGAGCAAGGAAGGAAACTCGAGGATTTCTGGAAGGGGGTGGACATCGCTTGATTTACGTGGTCACGGCTAGATATATTTCTTAGAGTATGTGTGTGTCTGCTGGACCCCGCAAACGTTGCTGTGTAGATGAAACGTATGTAAGAGATATATGTGTTAGAGTACAATGCTAGGCTATGTCATGGACTACTTTCTGACATTTGCAGTTTTCGGAAATAGTCTTATTGAGTCGTCCTTTTTCGTGCCCGAGAAAAATCAAAAATATTTGGATGATAGTATTGAATCGAACCTTGGGGGATTTCGAAAGATATGTCTTGAGTATCTGTTCTTGTGCAGAAATTTTATTTCCGAATTTTTTCAATATTATATTGAACGTGAAATTTAATAATTTTTCATAGATTATCTTTTTTTACAGATTATATTAACAATTTTTTGTTCACAAATAAATTTGTATTTTCTTCTACATGATTATAAAATATCTTTGAAAAAGATATTTCTGAAACTTATAGACTAAATACATCAGCATTGACAATTCAAATATAATAATATCTATAACAACTTCAAAGCAATATTTTCTCATCCGCAACGATGCATACAAACAGCGAAAAAAAACAATCGACACATATTTTTTCAACATCGTATCGCTGGCTGCTTCCCAATAGTCCATAAAATTAAGCGGCCAACACCTACAAAGCAAAATTTTTACCTAAGATATAAACCAAGCCTGCTCGTGCGTAATACCGGAACGTAAAAAAAAGTAGCCAATAAATCCGGGGGAGCTATATAAAAGCTCAAGTCGGCACGCACATTGCTACCATTGGCCATTACCATAGTCCGAGGTGTTATTCTATTGTCCGGTCAGAGCTAACATAGAAGTATAGTAGCCAGGAGCATCAGCTGGAACGTAGAGAAAAAAAACACTAACGCCTTATAAACGAGGAGGAGAAGGAGCTACTCGTTGACCATATCCAAGCCCGTAATCCGTGCAATATTCTCGTGGCGTTATAGCCAATTTCATAACTTGACTCTCAGTTAGGGAGCGTATAGTGTGAGAGAGAGAAAGCTCGCAGTAGCCACGAAAAGATATTGGCCATCTCCGGCAACCAACCGTTCTCCTAAAATTTCGTCCCTGTACGCTCGTCAAATCCCATCGTCCACGCAACTCTGGCAAAATACCGGACAAAACCGTCCAAGGCTACTACTGGTCGTTCACTTTTTTTTTCTTTTCCCGTGGGGTGGAGGATAGGCAAACAGCGCTTATATTCTAGAGGAAATGGCTACGCGATGCACTTTTCCGGCTTCGCTATATGAGTACATATATAAACCGAGTATGTCCCTTATGATTTTCTTTATCTTTTTTACGACCGGTTATACTAACATATATACATTGATGCCACGGCAGATCGTCGTTCTGCTTAATAACTCATATTGCCCGCTCATTTCCTTCCGTATATATATCTACTTTTCTCGCTATAGCTTTTGCCTGCGCTTTTCGCAAGATCTTTTTTCTTTGTTAGCTTTAGTTGATGTTGTACACAGGGACTTTTTAAGCTTTCTTGCGTTTGGCTCTTTCGCTTTGTCTATTTGGCCGTTTGCCTTTACTGTGTATGTATGTGTACTCTGGCTTTCCCTTTATTGCTCGTTTGTGCTTTCTCACACTCTCTCATTCTCTCTCGCCCTCATGAACTTGCAGACCTACTATCTTTCTATTTTTACTGTTCTGAAATTCTATACTCTTTTGTCCTACTTATTGCGGCCTTGTATACATTTACGATTTCTTTTGTTTCTTATTCTTATTTTTTCTTCTTCTTTTTTTATCGATAAAAAGACAAAATTGTGCAGTTTATATTATTAATTGAGCTTGCAAGCTTTTTTCGTTCTTACCAATATTTGCGGATTTTATTACATATTTTACCGTGTATTTGTAAAACAAAGTAAATAAATAATTTGAAACAATTAACAAATTTATTTTTATTCTATTTATACATTTTTTTATATTTTATTTTAATAAATTAAAAAAAAAACTTGAATATTCATTCTAAATAAAAATATATTTCACATGCAACATATATCACTTGTAAACTAAATATCGTTTTCTCTTTTGTCCCATTTTTTTTTTTTTTTTTACAAAATATTTGACGTTTGTAACGGAGGCTATAACATTCGCTCACCCACATACATAAAACTTTGGCGGCAGATAATACGAAGAGTAGAGCGAAACTGATCGATGTATTCCAAGCCAAAAATTCGCCAAGGGTAGATTACAGCGAGCGCAGCTTCACATAGCCAACATCGTCTTCTTCTTCGTTCCTTTCTCCAGTGATGCGTGACACCGAACGTTACTACTGACCCTATCCGCCCAGCGAAACAACCCCATTTCCCTTTTTCGACCTTCCTCTCTGGTCTCCTTTTCTACTTTTGGCCTCCTTGTTTCACTCCACTTCCGAATCCCTCGCTATATCTCGTAGCTCTCTGCTGGCCTTGCTCGCAGTAGAACGCCGCCCCCTTTTGATATTTGCTTCCATTTGTTTTTCGGCTTCCAGAGCGTTACACTTACATACATACATACATACATACATACAACTCGGGTACGGCGTCGTCGTCGTCGTCACACTCCGTTTCTTTAGTGGCGTCTCTCTTCCTCTTTCTCTTCTCCCTTGGCATATATAGCCGGACGGAAAGTCGATTTTCGGAGCGCATGGCTGGCGCCGCTGTGGATGACGACTACGACTACGACATCTCGCGCGTGTCTTATACCATCAGAGATAGAGACCTCCGGCCAAGCATTTCCGGAAAGAGAAATCGAGCCGGCTCTGCCACCGAACGTGTGTCGACCGTAATTCTGTCAATACGAGCTAGCGCGCTTGCCACCCCGAGACCATCCTTCCTCAAACCAATTCTTTCCCCCTTTCATTTCTTCGATCCTGAGCCAATGTGTTATACGAAGCTTTTGGATTTTCCTTTTCTGCTTCTTGGATTATGGATGGTGGACTTTTTTGGCACACTGTGCTACAATTTTACATCTGTTTGAATTTAAAATTTTTATGATTCCAAAAATTTTATAAATTTATGGAGTGGCTTAGTTATTGCTGATTTTTTTATTTTTATTATTTCAGTTTTAGAAATATATTTTATATTATGTACGAATAAACTAAAAACTGAAGTGTTAAAAATCAGCGCACGCTCGGGGCGTCAATAATGCAATTTGTATTGAGTACGATAAACAAAAGTACAAAAAAAAAGAAAGAAAAAAAAATGAATCGATCGTTGGATAGAAGTGAGAGCTTGCAGTGAAAGAGAAAGAGCTTAACGCCCAAGTCACGAACAGCCGAGACAATTCAACTATCAGCCGCGGGCGTTCGTTCACTCGCGAAAAATCCAGATGGATTTTGCAATTCCAGAAGCAGCAATGGCAATAGTAGTTGTAGTAGTCTCTGCATCAGGGTTCCCAGTGAAAGCTGGACAAAGTAGATGGTTGTGAACGTGTGAGTGAATATAAAGAGAGCGAGAGAGTAGCCTCGGGGATAGATTGAAGGAAACCATCGGGTACGAATCAAGAGCTTTTTTCCCTTGGATCCACTCGTACATATGAAAAGCCCAAAACCTGGCTTTTTTTCCTCATACTACACCAGAAAAGCAAATCGCGCGGATTACAATGAACGAAGAGCCGATTGCGAACCTAAATAAATACTGTTATATCAAAGAAAAGAGAGCTTTTTTTCCCTTCAACCCTCTTAGAGCTCTTATTCCATCTGACTCGTTTTTTCCATACGTAAGCTTTGTATGCTTACTGCCACCTCTTGATTATTTATGCCTTATTTACGCTATACTCTCTTATGCTCTTCTATAAAAACTAATGCTATTGAAGTTTGATTTGTGTGAAAGGTTATTTGCTAATGTTTATTCTACAGGAATATTCGCTTTTATCGCATTATTTCCAGCTTAAGTAGTTGCTCGTAAATTCTTCTTTTATTGGAGTTAAACTCTTGACGAGATAAAGTTTTTCTCTTTTTATGCAAAATTTTCAAAGAAGTAAATATATTATGAACGTAGATGTATAACTTTTGTTCTTGAATAATGAAATTTGCCAGAAAGATAGAAAAGTATAAGGATGGTTAACCTGCCAAACTTTGCCATTCGAATATATGTATAGCAAAGTGAGGATGAGTTTTCTCTTGAGGTTCGGATATCTCAGAATAATAACGTAACCCATACCACGTAGTACATATTGTGCACGCATTGTTCCTTAACTAGCCAAACTTTCATTACTCGTCAATCAGTCTTGCAAATCCAAAAGATAATAAACGCTCGCCGATCGATCAATTACCCCGCTCACTCTCTTTTCAGGCATCAGTAGGAGTAGTATAGCATGCTTTTGTTCAACCATCCCTGGATCCTTTGTCTCTCTACACCGACATTCGAGCCGCAGCTCTTCTTCTAACTCGTTATACATAGCAGTATAGTAATAGTAGTAGTACCTTTCTATATCAGTATTACTCGTGTCTGTCCGAGATCGTGTTTACGCGCCTCAGGGCTTTATTATACGTAGAACGCGAAATCTCGGGTATTGTCGAAATAGAGAATGTATATATACATCGACATCTTGCAATTTTCTCGACGCACCTGCGCACCACAGTACTATAGCATATATATTCCCTATTGCTTTATGCTCCCTAGAGAATAAGACGGAAAATAAACGAGAGAAAGAGACAAGGGGGGAAAATAACCCAGTAAAATATAGAAGAAGAGAGAGAAAGAGAAAAAAAGATTAAGCGAAAAGAGAAGATGAAGCGGGCGCGGAAGCCGATAATGCGGGCGTGGGCTGTGTTTGTCCCCGTGGCCCCCTTTTGCTTGTGCTACTAACTCTCTTCCCCCCCCCTCCCCTTCCATGACCCTTTCACGTATACCCTAATGCAATCCGTTAATTTGATGGCGTAAGGAAGGATAGCCGTCAGGATATGTATAGAGGGATGGCTCATCGGAAGATCGAAAAGGGTTGAGAAGAAGGGGTATATAGGGTGGCAGTAGCTGTACGCGTAGACGCGTACTATGGATGACGAAGGTTAGAGAGACAGAGCGAGTCTTTCGTTATGGTAGAGTGCCTCATACAGGAGATAGAGGGGAAGGGCCCGCGGGGACCAGTGCTGGTGGCCGGACGCTTCGGACTACCACCGGCGGAAACATGACGTTGGGATAATATATATGATATGTGTGTGTGGGGATACTGGTGTAGTACGATGTAGACCAGTGATGTGTTACTGTGATCCTGTTGAGTCACGCGGATGAGAGGAAACGATGCTTTTTCCGTATACGATTTTGCGCTGTTATAATGTGAGAGAGGTGTATGGAATATATGGACGCGTTGATGAGTGATTATGCAAAGTGATGTACCTATGTAAGTGTATGTGTTGAACGGGTTTGTTTTCTGGACAGTAGAGTGATGAGTAGGATATAACATACTGAGATCGGAAGTTGTATTATATAGCTTTACCGGAGGCTAAGTTTTTTGTAATTAGATGCTATGAAGGTGATTAATCGAAAGTGAGCTTCCGTTCTATAGAAGGGAAAATGTTTTAAATTACCATTAACGTATGTGTGTATGATATAGCTTAGTCGTACAAGTTTGAATATATTGAGGAAATGAGAATTGAAAACTACTTTAAAATATAGATTATTATACGAGACTTGTTTTATTATTTCTGCGTAGTTTTTTTTTTTTACTTTGGTATATCGATCGTATTATTATAAGTTTCATGTATGACGAATTTTTTGTACAAATATATGATAAATAAAAAAGAAAAAAGAAATTATCTTTGAAACAAAGAGATTATAATCAAATTCAACTATATAAACTCTTTCATATCTAATCTATTTCTGAATCATCACGCTTGTAAATGACTAAAAAGTTTATCCGATCTACAAACATAAGCAACAAGCACACACACACACACACACACACAAAACGCCAAACAAAAAAAAAAGAAAAACTCTTTCAATCAAATTCAATCCAATGACACACATTATTCAAATTTAACTATACTATATAGGTAGTATACGCGAGAGTCCTTAAAAGCAACAACAGCAGCAAAGTAATATTTGCCTTGTCACGTTATACTCAAAACCTCGTTCAACCATAAATCAGATCCGTATTTATACAAAATTTACGACAGCACAGCTGATGCTCAACTAAACTCTGCTTTTAGCAGGGCGACAAGTAGTATAGTAGTAGTAGTAGACTCGCTTCATCTACACGGCACGTTCATATACATATCTACAAGCTCTCTCGAATAATAAGAAAAGTACAAAGAAATGCTTTAGCATTACACAGCTTCTTCTTCTCTCCTTAAAAAAAAAAAAAAAAAAAAAAATCCAACTTACTACTCGCACGACACATACCTACACACGAGAATCAGAATATATTTATGTGGGTGACGACGCGATCGTTCGCCGCGAATAACGAAGCTGCGTACACTCATAGGGCAAAGCCTTTCACGTTGGTGTAGGGGCTCGTTTTTCCATCAGCAGCGAGTTCTCATTTCCATTGCTTTAATCAGACTTCTTCTCGCCTCATACCCTTCTTACTCACCAAGTTGACGGGACGTTTCTTTCTTTCTACATATAGCACACCTCTTTTTCCCCCTTTTTTTCTTCTTCTTCTTCTCAGTTGGTCTCTCGTGTACATCTATCTCTATATTCCAACTTGGCGCTTATAACGCACGATGATCAACAGCCAGGCAATAAATGTGTGTGTACTCTATAGCGTTACACACGTGTGTACTGATGAGTGGTTCGTTGCTGAGAGCCTATCGCGCCACTTATATTAATATATTCTCATAGCTTTTAAAACCTCAATCTGTTGCTGATGTTTCTTTCTATGTATTTTATTTTCTTGAATCTTTATAACTCAAAAAATGTTCTATTTATTCATCTGGATAAATCTATATTTATCCGGTATTTCTTTCGAAGCTGATATGTAACAAGAAATATAACAAATTTTATCTTATTACAGTGTTTATTTTACAATTTATGTGATAGAAAAAATTAAAACGTTGATGTTGCGTTTCATGTGAAAATTAGATGAATGACCGACGATAGAGTATAATTAAGAAGCAAGTCTAGTTCATTCTTTATGATTTTCCGCGTATGATCATAAAACAAGAATTCTTAGCAAAAACTTTAGGATGCAACAAGATTAATCAAAAATCCAAGTGCTCTCAAAGATTGGAATCCTTTGGCTACTTCAACTTTTATTTCCACAAATCATTACCAGTTTATACATCTGGTTGCATCTTTTTCGTACCAGTAGCCTCGATTATATCGAATAACTAAGCCAACCTGCCTCATTACATCTTCACTGAGCATTATTTTCAAGCTGATCGTAAATATATATACCCTCGTACTGCTTTTTATTAATTCCTCATCCCCTCCCCCTCTTTGATTTTTTTCATTCTTATTCTTGCACAGTAGCGCAGTATTTTCATCTCAAATTTACTAGACGCCAGAAAAAAAAAGAATCAGCAAGATTTTCAGGTAATAAAGCCGTGGTGGACGCATTGGTGGAGCCTTAGCGCGTAACGATTTCTAGGTATAAGTTCTGTCAGAAGCGTAAATCGACAATAGAAGCACCGATTTGCCCCGTGGGATCGTATAACTGACTCAAAACCTGACCAATCGTCATCGCGTGTGTATATATACCAACCAGCAATATTATACCTCGTGTATCCCGCGCACGAATTTAGCGGCATAAAAAGTTGAGCTTTACGATCGGTTAAGACTTGCAATATCCACCAACACAACTAGCACATACCGATCGATTCCGGGAGTTAAGGTCTGAACATAATGTACAAAATCGTTTGAGAAGCTAGCCACGAGGGGGGTAGGTAAAAGAGCGCGTCGAAGATATCGAAGTGAGTTTTGCGGTTGGTCTACGGCTTTCTCGAGGACTTTACCGTCGTAAAGCTTGGCACGCAAAGAATGGATACTGTCCGGTAGCAGTGGTAGAAGAGATATACGCAAGGACGAAGGACGAAGAATTGGACGTAAGACGTATGATCGCTGTCGCAGTAGAAAGAGAGAGTGGCGGGAAAGGAAATTAGTATAACGAGTGAATGGGTGAGAGAATATACAGGTATACGTGGTTGAAAGGGAGTTATGAGCATGAATTCCATTGTAGGGCTTGGAGAGCTGGTTTTGTGATGTATGCATTGGTGTAATGAAGGTGAAGAAGAAAGTAAAAGGAGGAGGAGACAGGAGGCCTGTTAGTTGAGCGCGAAAATTTTGAAGTATGTGGAACTTGGAGAATTTAGTCTTTTAGTGAAGATGCGTGGTATATATGTATATGGGTAAGAATATTTGTTCGGGAGTTGCAAGTTGTTTGTTAAGAAGGAAAATTATGCGGAGTTACGAGGGGATATACTTTGACGTAAGAAGAGTATAGTGTATATAGTTTCGACTCGAAAAACGGCTAAAGCTTTTGTGGAGGATACTTTTATCGCGCGTGTGTACACTATACTTATTTTTCTTAACTATGGCATTTACTGGAAACTCGAGCAGCTGCTACTACTACTATTTCTGCTAACTTTTTAATATTTATAAATTGCTCTTGTACAGAAATATTTATTCACTGAAAAGGTACATTTATTTAAGTGTATGTTATACTTTTATGTATAAAATTTATTGTTAAATTTATTTATTTATTTTTTTTTTTACACAATAATAACGTAATTAAAAAAAATAAATTATCATTAATCAAATCTTAAAAAAATATTCATACAAAAACAAATCAAGTCTAGAAAAAACAAGCATGAGATACTTAATTAGAGTTAGGGTATCGCAAACGTTAGAAAAAAAGGTGACAAAACCAATACGCTAAAAAAAAAGAAACAAAAAAAAAATGAAAAGAGAAAGAAAAGCAAAATGTAGAAGTGTGAGAAAGATATGATAGAAAACATTGAGAGAATCGAGTGTATGGGAAGCAAAGGGATCCCAAGGAAGGAAGGAAAGAAGGGTGACGTGAGTGTGTGCGCGCGTATATATAGTTAAAGTCCAAAGGGAAAAGACGTCGAAAGAGCTGACTAGACGTCTATCTTTTGGTGGCGCCGGGGGGAAAACTTATAGGAGGGAGAAGAGAAGAGAAGAGAAGAGGCTGCAAGGATGACGGGAACGAGTTACATCAGACATCAGGCCACTTATCAGCGATATCTTTCAGTTTTTACGGGTATATACACTTACTTTTAAAAATATTTTCTTTGAAAATACTTTACGAGCGAAAGAGAAAGGGAGAGGTGCTTCCTCGTTTTTTTTTTCAAATGTAGGTCTTTACATTCGTCTCTCTTTCTTTTTCTCTCTGTAAAAATACCAAACGAGCTGCAGTTACCAAGAGTATACAGCAGCATGTGTGTTATCTCGGATCGAGTATCCTTACCGTACACACATTGACACGCGAACTTATCCAATTTAAGAAAAAAAAAAAATAAACAAACTCTCTTTTGTATCACTTGAGATACTGCTAATTCTAGACATATACATATATACTTTCACACGATTTGCTTGTGATGAGAAAATTGGGTTATTTGAAGAGCCTGTTAAATGAGATTCTTTTAGAACGAGTTATTTTAAATGTTTTTAATGTAATAAAATAATGTGTTTTATTAAAAAGGTAGTGGGTTTTTGTTTCAGTATTTTTAGTTAACATGTATGATGATTAATGTATGAAATTAGCTGCAGACAAGTAAGAATGTCTGATGGCAACTAATATATTGGCAGACGTCATTATTTTTATACTATAAAACGTCTTTCCACTTCACAAATTCTTTTAACAATAATTATTTAAAACTTTACTTTATCACTTACACATCAAACCATTCAAATAAAATAAATCATATGCATATACTAAAAAATTTTTCAATTCCGCTGACATAACAAAAAAAAAATGATCCCTCGCTATATTATAGATATTACACACATAAAAAAGCATCATTTTCACAAAGTAAAAAAATTTTTCAATATCCCTATCGTCAACACCAGGCGCGTACACATTCGACGCATCGGCATTAGCATACATCTTGCTTTATTAGCAGTTAGCGAGCACACACACACACACACACACACACACACACGCGTCATTCGTGCAAGAATACACCTCTCTCCCTTCAATTTCTCTCTCTAACTCTCCCCCATCCTATAAACGTTTTATCGAGTGTAAAATGGCAAGTATAGAGTGTGCGCAGGCGCTTTAAAGTCTCCAGGGCGTGATGTATAAGTACATACACCACTATACCATTGCCACTATATGCTGGGTATAGATGTAAAATTTTTGGAGGAAGGGTTATTCTCTGCGCGGGTTGCTGCTTCATACCATCATCACTATATAGGAGACTTTCGCGATCGATACCGCGTACGGTTTTCAAGGGCAACAGTAGCAGGAGTTGAGTCGCCCACCATCCCCTCTGCATACATATATACATGTACTACTGGCGCCGTGAGCGGTCCTCGGAGCCCTCGCTCCTTCTCGTCGTCTGCTCTTGAATTTCACTTTCTATATCAGCCCTGTGCGTTTCTATAGAGCAAGCTTGGCACCCTTCTCAACTACTAATACTGCCTTCTCCTCTCAGCTTGGTGGTTTGCATGTGAGTGTGTATGTGTGTACCAGGACGAGTGGATATTATGACGATGTCAAACTTTTAAAGTGAAACGCTTAGAATACAATATTCTAGGCAAGTTTAAAAAGTTGCAGAATTGTTTAAATTTATTGTAAACATATGACGAATCCATAAAATAATTTACACAGTTTTATTAATTTCAAAATTTTTTTATGTTCAAGTTCACAAAATGCATTTTATTTAAATTAGACCTTATTTTTTTATTGTTCAATAAATTCATGTGAAAATTTATCAAAGACAGCAAAACAAATAGGGCTTCCAAATAAACAAAGCTTATAACTAAATGAATACCAGTAATATTTGTTGCAGAACTATTTCAATTTCCAGTCTCACAATACATAAAGTGTCAATCTATTCAAGCTCTTCAATGCGATCAATCTGAATCAGTCCTCTGCAATCATTATATCAACAATTGCAAGGAAACGAAAATCTAGAAAAAATTCGAATCTTACTCTTTTCAGATCAGTATAGAGCCCAAAGCTTTTTTACTTTCCAACCACATCAAGCTTTATCGCTTTTCCCGCAGTATCGTATTCCCTGGCGGAACGCCTACAACATCACACAGAGCGTCCAGTCGATATCACCAAGGTGCGGCGAGCTTGATTGCGTTCGTTTGCGGTTATCTCAAAGTTTGCAAGCCGCCTTCTGTCTTTGTACTCTCTCACTCTCATATTAAGCCGTTTACGAGAGTTAGGAGAGAAAGAGAGAAAGAGAAGTGCTTACGGTCCGTGGATCCCAGAGAGAGTAAGCGTAGTCTGCAAGCTCGCTATAGCTACCAGCGTCCCAAAGTTTTCGGCTTTGATGCTGGATTCCTTCGAACTTTATTAATTATTTCTGGCATTCTCCGGGACGCGCTTACTTGCTTGCTCGCTTGCGCTTAATTGTTGCGCGCAACCCCCCCCCCTCCATTCCCACTCTATGATAAGATGCCCGCACGTTATTATGCCGCTAAAAGATCCTTTGTACTCTCACAGGTTTGACTTGTTTTGATAGTTAACTTTACTGAGAAAAGTAGTTTTTGTTTTTTTTTTCTTGAGTTTAAGATACATCTTTAGAGATTGGAATATGAGTTGTTTGTGTCGATAAAGAGGATATGTTGAAAGTTGTTTGGAAAATTGAAATCTTGCTAATTAAATTATTTGTTTTAATGATTCTAGTCTTTTTTAGTGTTTAAGTAGTTAAAGTTGAGGATCGTCCTCTGACTATAATAAACTCTATTATTATTTTGATTAAATCTATTTTTTTCATGATGACTACATTGAACTAATTTAAATAAGAGATCTTGATTTTATCAGCCCTTATAAAGTATAACGGTACACTTAAATTGTTTAAATTACTGTTGGTACATAGTAAATAAAAAAAAAATTCGGCTTAATTTAGAATGCTTACAAATTATTTGTAAAAGTTTCTACAAAAATAAATTTTTAAATATTTTACCTCTGCAAGAAATTTTTTCTTATAATGTAATAATGGTTAATAAACTCAATTTGTTTCGAGATGATTACTAAAAGATAAAAGTCTTTCAATATTAAAGTTCAATTTCCTGAAATTTTGTAGCAGTTTGGAATAACTAATTACTTGCATTTTATAGAAATGCTTGTTTTATTCACTTTAAATAAATTAAACTTAACAATAGTAGCACATGGTTTTTATTTTCAACGAAAATATTATGATGAATTCCACCCGAGTCAATTTTTCATTAGAACGAAAAGTCGGGTCTGATAAAAAATACACGAATTAGCTGAGTCTGTCTAAAATGTCTGGTCGCATTTGTTCTGCATTTGCATTAATTTTGGGAACAGTAGAGGCAATTGTTGCCAGGGAGATATTGAGGTCTAAATTAAGAAAGTCCTGGGAAGCGCATAATGTCGACAAACTAAACTCCTCCGCGCTTGGATTCAAAAGAGCAAATTTCAAAATACCAAAATAGTTGGCATGAATATTTAGCTAGCTTCAATTAAATTAAATTAATGAATGATAAAACTGAAATTTTGTACTGCGCGGAAAAGAAGCTATTTGAAATTTCATGCTATTTTACGGCAATTTTATTAATATATTAGTAAATGTACATATTTGAAATTGTTTAGTCAATAAAATCTAGTAATTTAATATTTTGCCTGAAAAATAATCAACTATATTACTCATACAAAGTGACAGTTTTATTAAATTCTTTTTTAAAAAATAATAAAATTGTAATAAACGTTATTAAAAAGTTAAAAAAATACTTATTATTTATATTATTAAAAAAAAATAGAGGTAATCTGTTTTACTGAAAATAACGAGTTACCAAGCCGATAAAAAAAAAAAAAAAAAAATAGATATCAATATGTCCAAGAGATATCTAGCAGCTGACAGTAATAAATACAAATAATCCCAACCATATATCCATTCAACCAAAACGACCATTCCAAACAAGTCCGAAAGTCGCCTCCTATTAGCCGACTTTTCCTTTCGAAAACAGCTGCGCACCCGAAGATTCAGCATTATCGAAATTGCGGACACCCATAAGAATCAACATAAGGGGGAAGTTAGAGAGACGCAAAAAAAAACACACACACACACAGTTCGAGTGGACCTGCGTTGTATGGCCATGACCAAATTTGGGGGTGTACCCTTAGGGGAAAAAAGAGAGACGAGATCGATAGCAGCACGCGAATTTCTCGGACCTCTTGCCTTTTAACGATTTCGCATTTGAAATACTAAAGGTTCGACTTTTAGCCCGTGAAGGAGAATAAAGAAACTGAGTGAGAGAGAGAGAAAGAGTTAACGATTGTGCGCGTTAAGAGGGAGAAAAACTGTAGGGATGTAACATCGCGCTTCGAAAACTGAAGTAAAGGGCGAGATAAGGCCAAGACTATTTCTGGATTCCCCCCTCCATCCAATGTCTACGTTTTTCAAGGGGTTTCTTTCAATGCGTTGGAGGTAGTAGGAGAAGAGAGGGGACTCGTTTCACGCGATTCTTTGAAATACGAGAGGCAAAGTGATTAATTTTATTTTAGTTGCGTCTTGTTAACTGGGAAACTCAATATTTAGCCACCGAACAAGCGAGCTTTTTGAATGATGGGCGGTTTCTTTCTTTTTTTCTTTTTTTTTTTTTAGAAATGTGGAAGTGAGTTGTTGTGTCGTGAGTGTGTAAGGAGTTGAGAATTCGTACGATTTTACAAATTGCTCTACATCGTTTTCATTTTATATGTGGTCTTTTTATAAACTATGTATGGGATGTATTTTTATATTTTTTTTCGAGGTTTACATTACGTGAAGTAACAAAGAATTCAACACATCAAAATATGAGTTACAGAATATCAAACTTTAAATATTTTTTTTATAGTAAAAATTAAAAAAAAATACCGAGTTTTACAAGTATTTTTATCTGAAATTTTTTTTATGATTTAATTTTAGTTGATAAAATTTTACGCGTAGCTTTTATAACACAATTAAATGATTTATAAATCAAACATAAAGCTGCGCTGAAATAAAATTTAAAATATACTTTTTTAGTACATTTTTATCATAATACTTTTTATCAGCTAAAATTTAATGTAATGTTTCTTATGTATACCATCACAGCCCTATACATTATTGTCATGATATACTCAGCCTCCATAAAGCAAACATAAAGTAAACATTTTTGTTCCCTTCTCTTCATTTAAAAGATCGATCTCAAGATATTTTGAAAGGAATCAGTTCCCCTTTTATCGAATGATTGAAGGCATAAAAAAGGCGTGATTCCTTTTTTTTCTTTCTTTCTCTCTTTATCGTAATGAATTCTCATTCGCGTAACAAAGATGTATCAAGCTTCGAATACAAACTTTTAAAAAGGTAACGCTATAATTTTCCAAAACGACTCATATAGTCATCGAACATTCGCATGATGCATCTTTCTCACGAGCGAGTCAAAAAAAAAAAAGAGTGTCTGCGTATACGCTCCTCTTTTTATTTTACGGCCAAAAAGGCATGAGCAAGATCGATCACGCTGATCATCCGCTAAACTAAAATAAATAACTCGTGCAAAGTTTACGCATGGGCCTAGGCCGATCCATCAAGGCAAATCAAACGGGAGCTCTTTATATCAGCTAACCTGCGTTTATGGGAGGGAGGGTAGCGTAAAAAAAAGAAAGAAAGAGAAGAAGAAAAAAACGAGAGGAGCTGTGTGTGGCTACGCGTTAAACCGATCGATTGGGCTTAAGCTGTTGACAACACGCTGGGTGGTTCTTTAAATTTTAATTCGTGCTAATAGACGGAGTCGGATTAGCATTCATTATATTTTTGTGCTTTCCGAGCTACGGGATTTTTTTAGCTTGATTTATTATTGATGATAAGTGCTAATGGCGAAATGTAAAAAAAAAAGATTTTATTTTTTTTTGGGTCTTTGACATTAAATTATGATTGACGATGTTTTAATACTCGCGCTATTAATGTTATGCGCGTTAAAATTATCCAATATTTTATTTAATTTACTAATTTATAAAATATTGATCTCTTTGATAAAAATATAAGATAATTTTAAAAATAAGGCATTGAAAATATACAATTAGATATAGAAGAATGTATTATTGGGATTCTCAAACGTCACGTGACACGCGCGATGTATATATGTCAAGAGTAGGAAATTTAACATTGGCCTTACGGCAGAAGATTTATTTTTTGATGCCTTTTTGACACTATATTAAGTGATATTGGCTTGTAACGATTTACACAATGATCCAGCCGATAGTTTTCGGGAATCGAACTCACAATCTGCGGATTCTGAGTTCGTCGCTTTACCGGCTAAACCATTTTAAATTCCTATCTTTCTCTTCGTCTTAGAAAATATAAAACAACATTGTTAATTAATTAAATAACAAAATACATCAAGATTAAAGTTAAAGAAAATAATTAATTTTAATAAATGTTTGTGTTTTATTGAAGTATTATAAATATATAAGTATCGCGTTAATGGAAAAGCATTTAATTGTGATTGTGCTCTACTCATTTTAATAAATAATTAATAATCGATAATACACAATTATTAAATTATTAAGTCATGTTTTCAGACTTACATGTAGATGATCTTAACACATACTAAACTCCAAGTTTCAAAATTTCAGGATTTATAATAAACACCAGCTAGATCATTAAACAGAAAAAGTTGTGCTAAAACCCAAAATAATGAAGTACGTAAAAGTAATTACCAAGTTGATAAAAACTAATTAAATTTTCTGCTTGATAAAGACAAACCAAACTCTCTCACTCCCCCATATCAAACAATCTTTTTTAAATAACATCCCTCAATTCCAACTAATGCACAACCTCAATATATCTACATCATACGAAAAAGCCACTGCGTGCAGGACAAATGAAAGAAAGCTGTCTCGGAAAGCTGGAAAAGTCATGTATAGATTGCCAAACACTATACGATAGTAAATAAGCAATCACTTAGTCGAACTTTTCCTTCTTCCTTAACGCAGCCTGTGCGCTGTTCCTAATTACAACAATTCGAGAGCGGGTGCACGCGCGCGCTCAATTAGTTTGGGATTCATGGGCGAGTATATAATATATAAAAGAAGGGTAGGGTGGTGGTAGTTGACGTGGCCGAAGTTGATTAATGATTCCGAGTACGACACGACAATCTACCTATCCCCCCTCTCCCTCCTATACTCTATCAGTGACACACCCCTATACCAACGCCTACTCGTTGTGGTTTATATTAGTGAGACGTGCGAGAAGTCGTTTCGAAAAATTTTTACCGGTAAGTACAGTCTGATATCGCTTAGAATTGTAAGATGCATAAGCTGCGTGAGTGTTCTTGTTGTCCAGCTGACTGTCCCTTTGGAACATTACTCTGTGTACTACCCTCTTCTAATCTTTTTGTTTTGGCTGATATGTATAAATGCGCTCGTTTAGAAGCTATTCGTTTTTTTTTTTTTTATTTTATCTTTATATGGAGAAATGTCGTGGGGTATTTTTGGTTGTTGGGGTTCTTTTTTGATGGAAATGATAAAAATTTTCAGTTGTTGGTAAAAGAGTCATTAGGGGTAAAGACAGAGATAGAGTACACTAATTGATTTATTATTTGATTACTTTTGTAAATGACATTAATGTAAATAAAAAAACTTGTAAAAGATTTCAGCAGCAGACTCTGTAGCAGTATGTTTGTGTTCATTGAATTTGTTTTTATAATATTTACAATGAAAGATTCGGTTGGACTGATAAATTAAAATGCTTATTTTGAATTTATAGTCAAATTATTAACAACTAATATTCAAGATGCAGATTTATTTATCAAACATAGAAAATAGTCTTTCTAAAAATTTTTTTTTCACAATTGCACCTATAATTTCAGAGATACGATGTAATCAATATTCTAAAAAAAAGGTGCTCAATGGATCCTCATCATCTTCAAAAAAATTCAAACAAAAGACGAAAAGAAGAATCTCACAAAGGTTGTTTATTGTCGAAAAGGAAGAAAACATCCAAGAGACTCTCTCTCTCTTTCATATCCCTAGACCTGATTATTTTTCTCGTTTCTATCGGTACCTTTTGATCAGCATCCCTCGCGCTACGTCATTTTTCTTCTTCTCTATTCCAGCATCTCCCCCCTCTCTCTTCCTACATTGCACGCGCACGTCTTATCTCTCCCGAGATTCTCCCGCCCCCGGCATCAGCAAGTAAGAAGAAGAAGAAGTAGAGTCTCTTGATTTTCAACTTTTTTCAATCATTACTTTCCTGAAATCCGCATCTATCTCTTTCTCTTTCCTACCACTACCACCACCACCATTATATACCTATACCTTCTTTTCCTTTTCACGCGGAGCAACAGCGTTCGCTCACCTACATCGCATCTTTTTTTGCGCGTCTCCTTCACGACCTCATATTCCTTTTTCCTTGCGGCCAGTAGCACCGAGCTTGAACTCCCCCCCTCATGTATCATCCATCCACCATCATCCAATGGATGTCTCACTTTTGAAACCATTGGCTTTCCGCCGTTAACGTCGATGCTTTTCTGCTGCTTATCCCCCTTCTCTTGCTATAGCAACTCTTTGAAGGAGACTCGGAACTTGAAAGAGCTCGAGGGGGCAACTCTGGGAGAGAGAGGAAGGGATCAAGGAAAAGGGGATATTAACGTCGCTGTATAGCGCGGAACTTGTCTTTTCAAAGGCGACCGCCACGCTACTGCTACTACTACTGATCGACCACGCGCGCGCGCGCGCGAGAATTCCCTGATTGATTGATTGATTTAAAAGTTTCAAAAAGCCTTGGGCTTTTTTCTGCCGTTGCTACTGGCGAGAGAAAGAGAGAAAGAGCGTGTATATGCCTTGACTCCGTAATGGATAGGACTTGTATATGAAGAGAGGAAAGAGACGAGTTTGAGAGATGGAGATGGACGGAGCCAGCCGTGTGTCTTTAATGGGCTCTGAAAACGAAGCGTATGTAAACATTGTGGCTTCAAAAAGCGCAGTTTTTGGCTTTACTAAATTATCGAGAGTTGAAACTTGTGTTTGTTCTTTCAGTTTTAAAAGGGGAATAAACGATGATGTTATACCATACTATATTTAGTAAATATATTCTTTTTCATTTTGTTTCTTTTTCTTTCAAACTTGTACGTGGATAAAAAATTAAGTCTTGTAAATAGCATTAAGAATTTAATTGCAAAAAGAGTGCAAAAGCGTGCAATAAAGTATTGAAATAACCATGTAGATAAAGTAAATATGAAATTTAAAGTTGGAAAATTTAAAATAGTCAAATTTTAAAGCTATAACAGAGTAAAGGAGAATTTGAAACAATAAACACTTGTTACTTGCTTATTTTTTTTTTTTTTTTTCATGGTTAAACCTGTCAAATTTTCTTACCCGAAAGTTCTAAAAACTTTCTCTCTAGAACTATTACACTCACGATGTTTACCAAGTATATATAT